>VDFB02383075.1:0-66728 GCA_007258455.2 Sequoia sempervirens | reverse complement strand
GCTAAAGAAGCTTATCTTTATATAATTTTGATATAACTCTTTCTTCCATCTTTTACTCCTCTCGAGAGTGTGCCAAACTCAGCATAACAAAAATCAATCTGCACAACTACAGATTTCTTGAATGCATTATGAGGTTAGCATGTAGAACCAACTCTCTCCAAGAGTTCAAGGCTCTATCACAAATCATGCATTAGAGAATGATATCGATGTGACCAATCACCATCGAACTTTCAATTCTGCTTTTATTTCAGAGTCACACTCAAAAATCTTCACAACCAACATGAAAAGACTAGCAATAAATGAAACCTTCAAAGGATCTTACGCTAGTGAACACAATCCAAGAGAAACCACAATCTCTCTTTACTAATTACACAAGATCCAAATAAATAATATAACTGAAAACAAAGAATACTTATCTCTTTAGATATTCTAAAGGTACACCAAAGAGTTGGAGCTGTGGCTGTGACACATCTTTGCCACCTTCAGTGATGCCATCCTTGAATTAACACCTATCATAGAAGCCAAGTCACGGAGTTTGTAGTGACCCACAAATCATCTCCAAACACATATTAAGTCCAAGGCACCAAAGCTTCCCAGATCTCAGATGTACTCTAAAAAAAAAATATTTCTCATAGCCTTTTCCACCATTAAGCAATTTCTACACAACTGAAGTGTAAATACCCCACTCCCAGATAGGTGATCTTTTGGGTTCAATCTCGATTAGTTGACAATGCTATGCATGCTGTCAACTGGGATAATTTTCAGCCTTCACAAATATACTGAATACAGGAACACAAGTCTCCAGGTGTCTTATTCAGAAATGCAAGACATTCGAATTGAATGTGGATAGCTCATTATATCCAACCATTATTATACATTCAGAACAGAGTCTTACAAACGGACAATTATCATCAACCTTTCCAAGCATTGACACATTCAATACTTCCATTAATAGATGTAAGCCTAATCAACTGAAGCTTATTTATGATTGTCATTCCGGATTACAAATGTAAGAGGATACATAAATGCCCAGACAGTTTCTAATCGCAACGTCCTTCCCGTTAAATGAGAGATTCAGACATACAGTGTGATGAGTGACTCAGACATACTACAAGGCCATATATTCTACTATAGCAAGAAAAAATACAGAGTATATAAACTTCTGACCTTATTTATGGATTGGCCAGAGTTGAATGTTTGGAACGGACCCCATGAAAACCTTCTCGATAATCTGGTTTAGAGCTTCAGTTACAGCTCAACCAGCATAGATAAGCTCGTCCCACTTAGAGGGCTACACCGATCACATCTGTTGTAGTTTTCCAGATTAATCCCGATATAAACCTTCTCCTGAATGAATACAATTTTAAGGATTGCGCCGGCTACAGAAATCACCGAGACTTGCACGCATAAAGATATCGCATGTTTCCCATGCCAAACAAATGCAATGACAGATAATATGGATCATGATATGATCAAGTATGCACACAGGAAGGCTTTGATTATGTGAAAACGATATCAACAATAGTCAGGAGTCCAGACGCATCTGAGACCTTAGTTGTCACCTCTATTATTCGGTGAAGATTATTCAACACTCCCAAATATTAATGACTCCGGTTATCAACGACTTCTCTTTCTCCCATATCCGCTTTAATCCCAAGGAAGTTCCCGCACTAGATAAAGCGTAGAACATTTATGCCCGTCAATGTAGCAGACTTCTCCGTTATACTGTGAAGCGGTTCCAAAATGATGTCGGGTGCGATAATGTAGAGAAGTGTCAGAGATTAGCATCTAAAATAGAGACTTTGAATCCTTCCACTGCGATATGCAAGCCAACTTCTGGTAGCAATCTTCAGGCTACAACTAATAATAGATTTGAAAGCCGATGATTCCCGTCACTATTCTAACACAAGCCATTCTGAGCATCAAACAAACATCCTTCGTTTCTTTTGACATAGTTTTCTGCCATATCTGATCAGATCTTTTCTAAGACCTGCTCTGATACCATGTGAATTTTAATGATCAGATTTAATGCACAGAAAATTAATTCAAAATCAGACACAGCAACACAGCAGATACCCTGGGAAAACCCTCCTCTTGAGGGAGAAAAACCCAGCAACAAAGATCTCACTTATATATAAGTAGTGGCAACAATTCTCTTTACAATGAGGCCAATCACAAGGCCAATATTCAGCACCTATACAAGATGCAAAGACAGATAATAATCTGCCTCTCCTTAAGATCCAATTCTGCCCTAGAAGAATTCGCAACCTGCTCTTGAAGAATTCGCACTTGCTTGAAATGATAATTCGAACTTGCTTGATCATGAAGGAATAGAAATGACCTTGTATATATATGCAATGAGAGAGAGGTCGCACCTCTTCATGCACAAGGTCAGCCAAGAAGAGAAATGCAATTACAAATAAAATATATTATTTACAAGGAAGGTCGGCCCTTATAGAAAATTATATTGTTGCCAATTCATAACACATATAAATAAATAGCCGATAGGCTATATTGATTTATGTCTTCACTCGTGGCTGGAAGGATGAACCGGTTGCCCAATAACATTAACAATTTCTAGTTCTATCCATGAATAAATAGATTCTAGTGGTAGATTATCATACCATTGTCTGGCTGTACCTTGAAGTGTTTTAACAAATAATTGGCAGATGATATCTTGATGCTGAATCTAGAGAAAAATGAATATACACCTGGAAGTTTCGACATGTTCAAAAGCATTTTTCCCAGTGTTAGGGAAAAATAAAGGAAGCCTATCATACAGATGACCAGGGATTTCATGGACAAATCTTGATGTATACAAAGGGCTACCCAATAGAGCTAGGTTTTCCAAGACCTGACCCAATCCAACTCACAATGATCCAAAATTGCTCAAATCGGCCCTCCTTCTAGCTACCGCTCCTCGCGGATGGCAATTTGACACCATTAAATAATGCAAGCAAAATATTGCTACCCTGCTTCTCCTGAAAGAGAAAGGCAACGCATGGATGCCTTAGCTCCCAAGGTCTTGGTAGTTGGGTCTCAACTGTGCTGATGTTGCTCAGTGGCCAATGCAACAGTAATATTCAAGGGGCCTGCTGGTGTTGAGCTTCTGGACTGTTCTTAGATCAAGCATGAAAATAAAACCTACTTTAATAGGGGTTTTAAACAAACAAGAAAAGATAGATCAGGGTTTTGGAACAGAAAAGAATGATACTTCATCCAAATTAACTAGACCTGACACCTTCCAAGGAATTCCTAACTAAAACTGCAGAACAAACTTAACTTGTGACTAACACACAGTTTCATTCATTCACAGTGCTGATTTCAACAGCAGATTGCAAGTTACCATTTAAACAAAACATAAAATTAAACTCATTCCTTGAAAGCTTCTCAAATCAAATGATCAACTCAAGACAAACACCATTATGAAACACAACATGAAGTAGATTAAGATCTGGTTGCTTCTACTGTTGGTGAAACAGACAAGCAACATTTACAAAGCTGGCACAATCACCAGTGTATAGAGAATCTGTGACTCCAAATTGTTTTCATTTACACTAAGGAAACTAAAAGGTACATTAGTCTATGCTAAATCTGAATCTAAATCCTAACCAAGAAGATAGAAGAAACTCCTATTACAAAGAATCAGGAGGCAACTTCTATCATCTCTATTCCTATTTTTTAACCTAGAGGTTCTCGAACCCCCTCTTCTTACAAAGAGGCAAGAATGCCATATATACACCCCCTCCCAAGAAGAATGTCGGCCCCTGTTTCTAGGGTTTACAAAATATCGGTGGTGTCAGAGGGTCGGCGTCCAGATCTCTTTGAGGAAAGTTGGTCCTGCAATAAATCTGAATCCTTGTTGTCTTATGTCGGTGAAGATTGTTTCCTGGAAAGATCCGTAGATCTTTTGCATCTACCGCACTTATTTTTGGCCTCCGTGTCCATTTTCGAACTCCAGCGGTGCTGCTTTGAGTGCCCTTAAATATCGCCATTAATGCCGAGCTACCCCCGTTAGGAAACACCAGCTGGTGTTATGACTCACGGCTTTTTCTTCTTCCTTCGACGCTTTTCCCGCTCTAGGTCCGTTCTTCTGCAAGTTGTCGATGTAGCCTAGGATAGTCGGTGAGATGTTTCGGCGAGCCACAGAGGTAATACTGATCTTGCAACCATCGGCAAGACTGTGTCCTTTCGGCGAGACCACAGAACGAAGTCTTTCTCTTGGCGAACTCTACTTTCTTTCGGTGGGGCCCCCTCTTTGTTGTCGGCATGACTTCCCGTGGTCGGGGAGATCTCACGGCGAAGTTACTCTGTTCTGGCGAAAGCCCATTCCCCTTCGGGGAGACTCTACTTAGTCGGCGAGACCCCCCACTGAGCTTCAAAACTCTCGCCGAAATCCTTGAGACATACGATTACACACAGAACATGATCCTGCAAAACAAGGTCTTCGTTAGTCCTCTAAATCACAAAAATATCTCGCTCAAACTTACCCATAACACTTCTTATTTTACTATACTTCGTAAGGAGAGACTTACTTCCGGCGGAGGCGGAACCAAATCCGAACGGGAACAATACTTACCTTTAAAACCGGCGGGGGCGGATCCAAAACGGAAACCGGAATCGGGACCGGGGTCGGGGTGGGGATGAGCCAGGGAAATAATCAACATTTCCAAGTTCATACCTCGAACCGACTCCGCTTCCGCGAAGAAACCTAAAACGCAAAGGACGGCAACAAAACACCGGCGGAGCCGGAGCGAAACGACGAACCAGGCGGAACCGGGGTTGGGAACCAAATCCGAACCAGAAACTTCTCCAAGTTTCGGGTTCGGATTTCATTCCGAACCCGCCTCCGACGTCACCCGAAAAGAGGAAAAAAGGAACAGAAAGAAAGAGAAAAGGGGAAGGAAAACCCCACGACCAAAACAGAGGAAACCAAAAGCAAAGGAACCAAAGACGCGGAACCGGGATCGGAACCAAATCCGAACCAGGAACTTTGAGAAAGTTTCAGGGTTCGGCCCCAGTTCCGGTTCCAGGTCCGCCAAAACAAAAAACAAAAAAAGAAAATGCCCAAGGCCGAAAAGAAAGTTAAGGCAAAGGACATTTACTGACAAAGACCAACGAAGAGGGAAGAAAAGGCGGGATTGGACCCGGGACGGGACCCGAACGAGGAACTTTGAGAAAGTTCAACATTCCAAGTCAGTCTCGGACCCGATTCCGACAAAGAACAAAGGAAGAAGATAAAGAATAGTCGGAACCAAAACCGGGATGAAACAAAACCAAAACAGAGAAGGAATTTCCAAGTCCGGTATTGGTCCTAGTTTCGCCTCCGATAGAACTTTGAAAGGAAAACGCCTAAGGCAGAAAACCAAAGGCCAACGAGAAAAAAGACAAAAAAAGGGGGACCCATTTTGATCCAGATCAAAGTGGGGTGGTTATGCAAGGCATAACAGTATCCAATGAAGATACATTTCACAGCCTTGTTCTCCAACTTTGTTTGCTTTTCCTTTAGCACATGTGCATATGCCTCAACCAAAAACTCTAAGATGTCTTAATGAAGGCTTGTGACCTGACCATGCCTCTATAGGTGTCTTATCAACAAGAGCTAATTTAGGAGACCTATTAATTAGGTAACAACTAGTGGCAACATTCTCAACCCAAAACCTTTGTTCTAGACTAGCACCACTCAACATACTCCTAGCCTTCTCCATTAGTGTCCTATTCATTCTTTTTGCAATTCCATTCTACTGTGGAGAATACAGAGTTGTCTTTTTTTTTATGAATACCACAATCTTTATAGAATCCATACTGCCATTATTAGTCTCAAACATTTTATTTTCTTTCCAATTTGTAACTCAACCATTTCTTTAAATTCTTTAAATCAACTGAAAACTTTAGATTTACTCTTTAGAAAATATACCCATGTCCTTCTACTATAATCATCATTAAATGAAACTTAATATGTGGATTTTCCAATTGAAGGAACATCTACAGGACCAAACACAATAGAATGAATAAGATCCAACACACTAAAAAATTTATGGGAATTTGAGTAAAATGAATGCAGTTTTGTTTTCCATAAATGCAATGTTCACAAAAATCAAATTTAAGATTACAATCGGACAACCCTTCAACAAGGTTTTTATTTTTCAAAGTCCTTAGACCCTTTTCTCCAATGCAGCCAAGTCTCTGGTGCCATAACATAGTTTTCTCTATAGGTAACTTTGATTCAAAAGAAAGAGCACACCCTTGGCTACCTAGAAGCCATGACCATCTACTGAATATGAAACCCTCACCTCTTCCAACGAAGTAGCCACAAACTTGCTTTTCATATCTAAATACTATTGCACTCAACAGTGCATGCATCAATCTTATACAACGTGCCATATTTGGCACCTCTAGTAATCACCATAGTAGCTCTAACCATCTTGCATCCTACATCAGAAAATACTACCTACACACCCGCATCTATTAATTTTCTCATAGATAACAAATTTTGTGCTAATCTAGGGATATACAACATACCATTAATCCCTTTTATTCTACCATTAGAAAACCTAATTCTAACTTTACGATGACCAACAATATTTAAACAAGAATCATCACCCAAATACACCTTACCTCCATCAAATTCTTCATATTCAAAAAACCAATCTCTAATATAGGTCATATGGAAAGATGCACCTGAGTCAATTAACCAGGCATCATTACTTGCATGAGTTGCCAAAGATGCAATGGATGCATCACCATCTTCCTTCTTAGACTCAGAATCAAAATCAAATCTCTTCTTCTTGTTTGCAGTCCTTACGAATTTGTCCAGGTTTACCGCAATTCCAACAAACAACTTTGGACTTTCTAGGAGATTTGGATCTCCCCTTGGAATTGGATTTATTACGCTTCTCATTCTTCTTTCCTTTTTCCTTAGGTCTTCCATGAACATTTAGGGCCTCCTTGGCACCGATGGATACCTTTTTCCTCATCTCTTCAAAAAGCAAAGAACCCACCACATCTTCAATCTTCAAGATAACAAAAGTACTCCCAATAGCCATAACAATAGAATCCCACAAATCAAGCAAAGAACAAAGCAAGATTTGACATTTCTCCTCCTCATCCATTTTGACAGTAGTTGATGCCAATTGAGCCACCACCATATTGAATGCTTCCAAGTGGTTTGTAATTCCTCCACCCTCTTCCATTCTTAAGGAATACAATTTCTTCCTCAAGAAAATCGTGTTCACTAAAGATTTGGCTTGATATATCTCACCAAGTTTCTTTGATAGTTTCTATGTAGACGTCTATTCATGGACATCGATTAAAATAGAATTTTTCAAGCACAATCTGATTAAACCCTTGGCTTTACAGTCCATAACATCATATTGAGCAGGCAAAGTAGGATCTGTAGGCTTTGAAACATTCTCATCAACAGCATCCCACAGATCTCGATTTATCAATAGATCCTCCATCTTCAACTTACACATCTCAAAATTATTTCCAAAAAATTTATCCACCTCTATTCTCTTTGATGAACTTGCTATTTGAAAATTTTTACAACAAGATCACAAAGTATCTTCTACACAAGCTCCCACTCAAATCTAAATTAGTTCAAAAAATCTAACAACCCACAACTGAAACCAAAGGTGATCAGGCTATGATACCACTTGAAAAGAAGCTAAGGTAGGAGAGCAACTTCCTACACTAATATTGAGAGGAGGATAATGCAAAAATTTACAGATCTTTACAATAGTTACAAAAACTTAAACAAAAATAAACATAAATATCATGCATACCACAACATAGTGATTTACGTGGGGAAACCCTTTTGGGAGAAAAACCCCACACTCCAAAAGCAACCTGATATATTATTCAAAAATCACGAAGATTACAATATACTTGCAGAGGAAGCTTATCATAGGAGTATCAACAACCAGAGATCTAGAGGCAACACAATCACTCTCAGATTCTCAAAATACACCACAATACATAGCCGTAATACAACACCCTCAAAAAATAGGGTTGCCTTCTAGGGAAAGTCAAGCCAACAAATATTTACCGTCAAATTTGAGACCTAATGATGAACAGTCCAAATTTACAATAATAGAATATGCATAAAATGTGGATTGTTGCCCCTGAACCCCCACTAAGGCACGTGGCCCTCGGACCCCCAGCTAGTAGGATGAGCCCCCTAGACACCATGAATGAATGTCAATTGAGGAATGGTTTAACTTGGCCATCCCATGAATGAAAGGTAAATACAATTTTTCCCATACCTATCCTATTCTAAGAAAATACATTTTCTTTGTGCTTTATCCTTAGCTTGATTCATAACCACCTTTTAGATACTGACTTCTATCTTTAGAATGAAAGTCTCTCATTCTAGCAATCTCTCTTGGAAGATTATTTTATTCCATTGCTTCCAAATATGCTAGATAAGGAGGGGTGGACTTGTCACTCATAAGCTTGAAAATATGCTTTTGGTTCTAGAATGTTCCATTCTTTGAATAGTTGGATTAGTGTACTTAGTTTTGGACAGGGTCTTTTTAGCCTATTGCACAACCATCTCCAACTTTTGGCTACAAATGGGCATTCTAAAATAGATGCTCATTCAATTCTTTTGCTTGGTTACATAAAATGCAAGCACCAATTAAAGATGCCAAATATCTACGACTACGAGATCTATCCTTTCTTGTAATGGGTGGTGACCATTCCAGCGGTCCTCCCAAAATTTTGCTCCCCCCATTTCTGACTTCCCCAAAGAGAAGGTCCATTATTATGCTCTTACTCTTCATGATGAAATTCCACACATGCGATCTCGCTAGTGGGTTTGGGGTGGAGAGAATCTTTGATTGCTCCATTAAGTCTAGGTCTGCAATCCTTCTCTTTACTCTTCATCTTCTTGATGATGGATCGTTGAGTGTAATCTGAAATCTCGATGCAAAAAATACACAATTGATTCTAGAAGCATTCTTGCAAATACTTTCATCTTATCAAAGTACTCCAAACTGAATCTAGATACACAAATATTCCATGCAAGCTTGCCACCTAAGGCCAAGTTTTGAGAGAGAGATTTCTAATTGCTGATCCACCATTTTCCTTGGGAAAGCACACTTTCCCTCAAGCGATTAGAGGGAGTCTCTTTTTATCCTTTGCCCATTGCCATATAAAGTCCATAATTTGATTGAGTCAATAATACTTCTTATTTCTTGGTGCTTTAAGCACTGAGAACAACTGGATGGAGAGTGCAGCAAGGAGTGATTTTATCATTTTTATTTGAACTGCAAATGATAGCTAGATTCCTCTCTAACATGCAAGCCTAGCTTTAAAGGCCTCAATTCTATCCTTTTCCTTGAAGATGTTTTTGAAAGATTCCCTGTTCCATTCTTTGAGTTTGGCTTTTAGAGCTGCCAATTTCTTTGTCAACAGAAATATCTTCATTCCTTGAATTTTAGGGAGGTTTCCCTACCACTCCTTAATCTTATCTAGGAGTAAAGGATCTTTGAACTACATTTCATATAACTTGAACGGATTCTTTGGATTTTGCTTGTCCTCAAAGAATTTCAATACAAGAGGAAAATGGTCCAAGCCTGAAATAGGTATAATTTCACAATCAGTATCCACTTTGTATCCATCCAGCTAGAGGAAAGAATAAATCTGTCAAGCCTCTCAAAGTTGTTGCTGGAGCCCACCCTCCTTTTGTTATTGGGTTACCCATCTAATTCCCCCAAAGGTATGGCACCATCCTTTCACTCGTCAAGGATCCTTAATAAACTCCCTAATCTATTGATTAAAAAGGCACTTCCATGTGGGCATTGTACAAGCTTCCTTCAAGAAGCTTAATCTCCTACTTTTTCTGAAAAAAAGTTTGGGTGCCAAAGATCTAGAAGTTACATGCTTTGAAATTTGTGTCTTCTCACCTTTAGGCTTTTGTTGTACCCATTTTTGTACTTATGTCTCCTGCTGACTATGTTGCAGCACATATTTTGAGTCGTGGTTAGAGATGTTAAAATATATTGAGATGATATTCTTGATTATTGTCAAGTTGAATTTAAATATATAAATAAGCATTCGCTTTATCCTTTCCCTGATGATGGGTCCAGTAGAGACATGAAATGTCAGAACCTAATCATGCCATGTTGTTCATCCGATAAACAAAACATTCTTAAATAAAAAATTAAAATGTAAAAACCAATTTTACATAATGCATGTATATTTTGTTAATAAATTTAAAAACCAATAGATTATTGTAAAAAGAAAAGCAGTCCAATTGACCCAAACAATGGTCAATTGAGTTTCTGGCTGGTCAATTGAGTTTCTGGCTTCTGGCTAGTCAGCCAGATCTGGCCAGCAAAATTAGCAATCAGAATGCCTTTATCTTTCAAAGACAATCTATCACATCTATCTGCTTGGGATTGAACCATATCAACTCAACATAGAGAAATACAGAAAGGATAACTGCAAAGGCATCCTTCCTATGATCTTCTTCTTACTGAATTGGCATTCACCACCTTGGCCTGTGCTTCTTCTTCTCTATGCGTCCCTTAATTTCCACTCTTGCTCCCATTGATTCACTGTGCCTGTTCTTCTACTTCTCAACTAGCACCTTAAGGTTTGAAATTTCTCTTCTAACACCTATAATTTGGATTTGTCCCATTCCATATACTGGTACAATTCTTATAATTGCTGCAACACTCCTTAATTCATTCCTTTCTCTGAACATGAGTGATTACGATGCATTGAAATGTTCTTTTAATGCTGATTATTTCTTCCAGCATTTTCTCTAGGTCCCATCCATTAACATATTCTTTTTCAAACTGTATCACATCTACTGATGTTTGTAGAATATTTCCACAACAAGATTATTCAGGTTTTTGTCCTTTGCTATGTTTAGACCTGTTGATTTTTGTCAAACAAAACCTTATTATTTAACTCCTGCCCAGATTCAAGTAGAAAGCAGTTTTCTTGACACTCCATTAGGGGCTTTTGAGACAAGATCTACCCAAGATGCGATGATATTACCCATTGGCAATTGACTTCACTGGATAACCAATACTGGAGTTTGCTTGAATATGCAAAGGATTTTGAGAACAAATCTATAGAAAGTGGGATGGTATTGCTCGTTGACATTTGACTTACACCATATAACTGATACCAGAATTTGCTTGAATAAGCACAAGTAACTAGTAATGATTGGTTGCATCTTCATCTTGCCAAGACTCTGTGCAGTGAGAAAGATGGAAACCTTGTCTTCTCAGGTTTGAATTAGAAATGTTTTTCTCTAGGCTAGCCAATCAAATGCCTTCATGTTTGATATGAAATTCACTTTCCAAATGCAGTTTCAGATCTTCTGATTGATATCCTTTCCCTGAACTTTGTATGCTCTGTTTACAACGTAGCCAACCTTTTTTTAGCTTTCTCAGATACAAGTTTGTCTCTTCCTATGCTCTAAGAAATTCTGTACCTCCCAGAATTTTTTTGAGTCTTCTTATTCTACATAATCTAAATCCCCAGTTAATATCCAATTTCATTAACTTTTGGAGCTTGTTGCTCTTGATCTCATTCCAGTTATTCTTAACTTCCACTCCAAAGCTCTTTTTGTTTCCTTATGCAAATTGAAGGTAAAACCTCTTCCTGCCACTCCAAGGGCCCTCCCGGAAACCAGGAGTTAGTCCAAAAATCTTATCTTCAGGCCTTGCCTTACATCCTATCTAAGATGATTAACTATGACGCTTCTGCACTAGAAGTTTACTAAAGCTGATCCTCTGGGGCTGTTTTCTATCTTAAAAATGTGACAGTGATGCATATCATCTATGTCTTTACTTTTCAGAACCTTCATAACCAATTTGTTTATTGGTAGTCTCCATAGAATTTTAGCACCGTGGGCCTTATTCATCACACTCATGTCTTGAACCCTTCCTTTCCTTTCTACTCTGGCCTTGCTTGCACACAAATTTTCAAGCTACAAGAGGTGTGCTATTCTTGTCTTCAGTTCCTCGCAATATAAACCTTTTTGGTTAGTCTCGGTAGTGTCTCTGATATGCAGGCTCTATATGATGGACAAGAAGGTGTTGGGAGTATTTGTAGAACTGATGAGTGCAATTGAAAATTTTCTGCGTATAATCACCATTGTCATTGCTAGCATTCCTATCTGCTTGAGAATTTATCTATCAAATCAATAGATAGGTCTTTCTTAATCTGTCTTTTAACAAAAGGGATGCACATATATTTGTCATGATACGATTTAGCTCCAAATCCTAGAACACTGCATATACTTAATTAGTTCTTGCACGGGTGTTAAGAATTAACACATTGAATTTGGTAGAGCTTGCAAGTTTCCTAGTTGCATTCTCATATCCTTTTAATATAGTTTGTAGCTTTCTTGTCTCTGTAACTGCAAGACACCCACAAATCAATAATCATTCATAGGGGAGGGCATACCTTGAGGTAATTGGGAGATCACTTATCCTGTTAATGCATGCATATGTCTCTTAGTAAGTGGTTAGTTTTTTATATCTAAAAAACACTCTTACTATATCATTTATAATTTGACTTTCAGTTTGGTCCTCAAAAGTAGAAATATTAGAGTCTATCTTCACAGGGTTAATAATTTTAATTTGTTGCTTCTTCGCAGGAGACTTGAATCCAAATCTAGAGGACTTCTTTGTTGGAAGACAACCAAAGTCAATAGTGGGAAGGTATTATTTAGTTTACTGCTTTTGCATGAATGTAGATGCATTACTAATAATCTGACAACACATTTTCAATTTTGCTCTTTCTTTTTGTATTTGTTTTATTCAAGTACTGATTGTTACTTTTAAATATCATGTTTCCATACTTAAAAACGATGTTCGAAATTTAAGTATCCTTGAAAATCTGTATTATTAACTCATCAAAATATCAACTTGTAAAGAGACACTCAAGATGGAGGGAGTTTCTCTTCCTTCTATCTGTAAAGGAGAAAACGATAGTAGATGATATGATGGGGTTTGAGAGTTTTAGAAGTTGCATGCATTAGTTTGATTCATGAGATATTGGTAGTTATAGCATCTTTGTGCCCAATACAATAAAAATCATACTCATACCAACTTAACCCAGTTTTCCCACAATTAACTGCTGTCGGTTATCTATGCAAGAGGGGGATTAGGGTGGCTTATTGATTTTGTGTTTTTAATCATCATAAAATACCAATTCACTACTTCTCCTTCCTCTTCTAATGGAGGTGTGAGCTACTCCTAAATGATCCAGGATTCTGCAACATTATAGGATCGTTTTGAAAGTCTGCAAAGTTGCTGAGCCTAAAAAGTTTGGAAGAAATTGTAGGTATCACATTAACATGAAATACGTTGGGAGGTCTCAGTCAGGAGCTTTACAAATGTGTGCGTATGTCATTGAAATTCATCAACATCAAATAGATTTCTGGTTTGCTCCTAAGAAATGAAATCTTTATCTTGAGGAAGGATGGGATGCCCACTAGTCCAGACATGTCCCTCTGAACATGTTCAAGTTGTCTCCATGTTTATCAAGAAGCGTCTTGTAGGAAAATTTCTCTTTGTTGCTTGTAAGACCACAGGGATACAAATATCCACAATATGCTGTGTGAAAGAAAGAGTGTGGACCATTTTATATTTATAAGAAACGGGCTTTTGAAAGTTAAAATTTTCCAAATTTGCAGCATTAAAGCCGACCTTTGTTATTCTCTATTGGAAAAATCAAAGAGCATCACATTTGCATAGTTATTAAAACACAAATAATGATTATATTATTGAGTTTATTTTCAATGTATCATTATATGGCTTTTATAAAGCCTTTCTAACATAATTTCTTGAACGACCATTCTATTGGAATATAACTAATTATTTTAACAACAATAATAAATTACTAGTCACTAAGGTAACTTTATTACAATCCGTAAATCTTAATATTCCAACAACTCCCCTTAAGGTTTATATTTCACACAACAAAACATGTTGATTGAAGCAAAACAAATACATATTCTTTAAAAGATTTTTTTTTTTTTGAAAAAACAATTTCTGAACAAGGTGGAACTCCATCAAGCTGCCTTGTAACTCTCGAAACGGTGTAGCTACTGATCTGAATTCTTGAGGTCCCAGATTTCCGCATCCTTGAACTCCTAAACCACATATCTCTTGAATTAGAAGACAACAATCCATATCGAGCTACTATTACTTGATTTTTTATGGAAAATCAGGACAAAAAAGGAAAGGAAAATATTTTTTGCAAAATCAACAAAGCATTACAAGTCAAAGAAGTAAAAGTCAAGGAAAGAAAGTCAAAGTCAAGGTCAAAATCAAGGGAAGAAAGTCAAAGTCAAGGTCAAGGGGAGAAAGTCAAAGTCAAATTCAAGGGATAAGGATTACAAATATCTTATCCACAAAGGATAAGATTGACAACTCATAAAGCAAAAAGGAAAATCTTATCCACAAAGGATAAGGATGACAACTCATAGGAAAAATATCTGAAGTCAACATGACTTTTTGATTTTAGCTCTCAAAAATCTTAAATAGGAGGCCTATGTTGCAAAACATTGGAAAAGTTTATTGTGACAAAGTGACATTTAGTCCTTTAATTTTTTCAGTCAAAATCAGGTCTCTACTTTTGTAATCTTCTTCATTGATTGCATCTCTAACCTTGTTTCATTTGAAATAATGGTTGACTGTATGCTTGTGATGTAATATTTTATTGTTTTTCTAGAAAACAGTCATTGTAGCAGCCTTCAGTGATTCAAAGATCAACATTTTGCCTCTATTTGTTTCAATTTTCTCTATGTATGAAAGAAAAATAGGTATTATTGTGAGTTCTATGACTCCTTGATTGTTGTTTTCTAAGTTTACCTTTGAATTACTATTGCAAATTACTGTGTGAAACTTTAGATTGAGATTCATAAGTTGTGTTGTTGAAACGAAGTAGAAATCTACTCTATTTTGTGTATCACCTCCATTTTCCATTTTAGTTTCAGATTATTAAATCTTTCTCCTCTCTTTTCCTAGCAAGGTAGTTTAGTTAGAGTTAGTTTTTAGGTAATTTACAAAGGGGAAGCCGCCCTTTAATCGGAGGTTGACCTCGAGTTTCGCAAATCCCACAACTTGAGAGGTCATCCCATGTTTAATAGAATAGTTGGATTCAAGATTCAGCAAGGTGCATATTCTAGGTGATAATAGTTTTTGGCACGCCTGGTGGAATTGTTTGAACTATCAAAGTTCAAAACTTGTCTCTTCATTGCTAGTATTTGGTGTGTATGTCAGCAATTTCTGCCTTTGGAGGCAATACTTTCACACACCTGGCGACTTCCAGTTTCAATCTACTGCTTTCAAGTGGACTAAGTGTTGGTATGTACTTAAATTTTTTCAAAATCAGTCCTGATTATTCTTGTTTTTAAGAATACTTCAATGAATTTCCAACTTATTTAAATGAGTCACCATGTCTTCATTACATAGAGATATGTTTTATCACCCTCCATTTCATAGGTGTTCCTCATATTCCCTCTTGTCATCGTTATGCTGGTTTTACTTCAAATGCCTTTGCTATACGAAGAGACCAGCATGTTCAATATACTTGCCACCCACCCACCCCTACTCAATCTTCTTGGCAGCCTTCACATACTTTTAATCAGTCTCAAGAAGTCATTTCTATGCCAAACCAACATTGTCACTTCCCTAGCTAGTCCCAAAATGCTAACGGTATGGGGATTGGTGACATCAAAAGTATATTGCTAGACTTCAATAAGCAGTTGGATGATATCCAGAGACATCAAGAATTCAATTTGCAGCAAGAGGAGTTGGCTTGCCGAGTCTACCAGTACCAACAGGAGATAGATATACTGAGGAAGCAATATGAAGAGTCTCTTGCAAAAGAGATTTCTGCCAAACAAGAACATATGTAGCTATTATTTGCCCAAGTACAAAGATTGGAATCTCAATCAACCTCTTGCATTTTAGATCAATATGCAAAAGAGGAGCTTGTTGATGTGATTTTTGTGACCTCACCAACCAGGTAGAACAAAGTTTCCAAATGGACCCCCTATTCTCTCTTGAACAAAGTATTCGACGTGCTAAGATTGCGAGTGAGATCACGCCCTCAACTCCAAGGTTCTTTAAATGCGAATAGGCTCAGTTTGGTTGATGTGTATATGCTGTGTACTCACGAGGGGACTTACGTAGTTGTTCAAAATGAGTGTAGTAACGACCAATTTGTGCTTTTGAAGGGGATTCATGCGCGAATGATTTAGCTTCAGCGTGCAAGTTTCCTAAAACTAACCAAGATTATGCAGAATTGAATGGTTGCAAAGATTTCTAAGATCTAACTTCTAATTTAAATGCAAATGGATATTATGCTCAACCTAAATGAATTTCAACAAACATTGTTTAGCCTCCTGTTGGACAGCGTCAACAAGGTAAGTGCAATCTTCAAAGGGTGAGAATGATGTTTAAATCACGATTCAGTGGAGTAACTACCATCATAACGATGCATAACTACCTATGAACCTTGATTGAAGTTAAGTACTGAAAGTCCAGTTGACCACACAAGACGGACTTACCATCAGCAAGAACGTTAGTGGTATGGATAAGAGAAATTCACTTATATCAAGCATAAACATCCATATCTAACTACAAGCATGAAATTAAGTTCCTAATTGAAGTCAAAGGAATAAGAAACCTCACGAACTATTCCAAACAAAGTTGAAATTCACCATCAATGAAAAGCTTTATTAAGAATAATCTTTTGTGACAATCTCTTACAAAATTCTCTAAGGGAGAATTCCCCTTCTTCTTCAACAATGCAAATGAAAAACTACTCTAACTTAAAAGCTTCTACTCTCTATTCTGCTTCAACAATTGCTCTCTATTCTCTGATTCTATGACTACTAGAGTACAAATGAGGGGGACTCCCCCTTATATAGCTGGCCTGTTTGAATCGACGGTCCAGATCAAATTACAATGGAGGGCTCAGATTGAGCCACCTCAGCCCTAGACGAGTTTGCCCTAAAAACCGCCAGAAGGTGGAGGAGTGGCGTCATAAATGCTCCTAAAAATAGCAGATTCCTCCTTTGACCAGTATGAGCAATTAATGCCCACTATCCTTCTAGAAGATTCTCGTCCATGACCCGGATTCCTTTGCTCTTCTCTCTGACCGCGTACGCTATGAATCGCGCCAACACTGCGTCGACCTCTTCTTCAGAAATTGATGGAGTGAGATTAAGCTGATACTCCAAGATGGCCACCATCTGCTCATGTTTCTCGCAAGATTTTCCCCAAGTCTCCATAGGATCCTGCGTGCTCTGAATGATCGTTGAAAACGTGGAGATGTTTTCAAAATCCAGCTGGGAAAATGTTCTCATCTCAGAAAAGAATGGCTGCAATTTTGCCCTTAGTCCTTCTGCATCTACCTCCTCATGTGCGAGCCTTTTTGCAAATACCGACTCCAAAGTGTTGAGAATACTCTCACGAATATTCCTCATGGCCTTTCTGATCCTGGAAGACTCTATTGCCGCAGTGTCAAAGAAACCTTTCCCTGTGAATGCTGCTGAATGCCATCCACGGAAGTCATATCTGTCACCTGCTTGAATTACCCCTTCATTCACCAGAGTTTGCGTGGGAACACGCATCAAAACAAGGTGATGGGATCTAGGTGAGCCTTGTGCTTAAATTCTTCTCCTTGTACTGTTCCAATCATCCCCTTAGGGTCAAAATTCTGTCGGCTCGTGTGAAGAGTCAGCTTGTAAAACTTTAGCTCATCCTCAGCCTCCTTGGCTGCTTGCAAAGTCGGGCACTCCTCGAGTGAATTTCCCAACACAATGGGAAAATGAAGACCTCCCTTCTTCCTACGCCTTATAATCTTGTCGTAGGCCACCAACTGCCTAGACAACTCAAGTAGGATCATCCTGTTAGTGGGGTACCTTGGTAGCTTGTACACATACGAATCGTACCCTGGCAACCTCAAGTAGGTAAATTTTGGGAATTGGATGAACCAACACCCGTATTCTTCGATCAACGCCTGTGCTTCCTCGGAGATCCTCTGCTGTAGCCTTTGCTGAAGTGTTCTCGTGATGTACATGGTAAAGGCGTCATTCACTCTTCGAAAGTCATCAGTGTGAGTAAGATGCAACTGCCTGCACGACTGGTGAATCTTAAACTGATTGTAGCCGCAGCCAATCGGCTCCTGGTACGCCAATCCCCTGTACTTGGTCATTCGAGCCAACATATAGATGACGTATGAGCTCATATAAAATGTTTTTGTTCTTCTGAGGTTCCGGAACTGCTCATCGATGTTGTCACTTATCATCTTCGCCCAGTTCACTTGCTCGTCCCCTTCGAGCACCACACTGATGTAAAAGAACATCCATGGCTCGAAAATGAAAGACTGTGGGCTACCATTGACCCTGCTGAGCAACATAATGATGTCGCAATATTCCTGCTTCAGCTCCTCTGATATTATTTGTTTCGGTAGCCTGGCAGCCGGTGGCTTTGGCTTGCGCATCCATGTGGTGTTTATTCTCTTCATGCACTTCTCGAAGGTTGTGGCGTACATCTTATCCGCCTTGGCCTTGGACTTATACATCATGTTGTCCGTGGCAAGGATTCCAAACGCCTCGCCAATCGCATCTGGAGCGAGATTAGCCATGATCAAACCACCAGGAGAGGTGATAGTCCGATCCTCAGTATTATAGAAGTTGGCGCACTCGAGGATCAACTCAGGACAACGGACTGCCGGTTGGAAGCCTGCTGCATTGTACAACCCACTCTTCACAATATTCTGTGATGCATCTGTTGGAAGGTTGCCGCCTTGCCCGTACATTCGGCGTGTGAAGGCCTCGAGGTTGAAGGACCCGAGGTTGGTGTCCGTCAGATTGCCATGCTTTGAGATGATCTTTGACTCCGGGATGAAGGATTTCTTTAAACCCTTGATAATCGCCTGCCTGGAGGCGATCTCTTTGACAGCCTCGTTGTTTGCAGCCTTAGTTCCAACCTTGCTAGTGCCAGCAGCGTCAGCCATCTGCAAAACAAAAGCGAATATTACTCCATCAACTTTTAAAAACAACAATCACGCGAGGCGGCTGGCGGTTGAGCTGGCTGCAAAAATAAATACAAGTTAGTAGCGTTAGCAGCCAACTTTGACTTCTCAAGATTAAAACTTCAACCTCCAGCAACTCGCAGCCAGAGTAAATAGCTTAACTCCTCACGAGAAATTTACTCTATTAATCTCAACTTCGAAAAAGCGTGTTAAGTATCAGCAATATTTAAAATCAGCAATTTCGAATTAAAATCAGCAAGCCATCGAATTATAAACTACCAAGTCAGAAATCAACTCTTCGACAGTTATACATCAGCAACTTCGAAGAAAATAAATCCGAGAGTTTTAGACGTGTACAAGTTAAAATCAGCAAGCTTCGTCAAATTAAAATCAGCTTTTCGAAAGTCACAAAACAGCAACTTCGAAAAGTAATCGAAAATCAGCACTTCGAAAAATTATAAAACAGCAACTTCGAAGGCATTACAATTTAATCTCAGCATTTTAACTCTCAGCATAAATAAACGATTTCAGCATTCCAACTTTTAATTTCAAAAGCATTTCGACTTTCAGCAAAATAAAAAGTTTCAGCAGCTTCGAATACATACCTCGACAACGTGAAGAAATAAAAATGCTAAACCCTTTTACTTCGAAGCACTTCGCAATTTGCAACCTCGAATCTTAGCAACTCCAACGATCGAACTTTCAGCAACTTCAATCTCAAACTTCAAAAATCGAACTCTCAGCAACTTCTCGAATTAAATCTCACAACTCAACTTGCCAGCATAAATTTCAACTTCGAATCTTGTGAGATGAGAATGAAAATCCTCGGAGTTTTATAGCAAAAGGCTGGCGCTAATTTTAGCAGATGCCTTTTATTCCCTTCATCATGACTGACGCATTTGCTAAATTTAAAAGGGAATATTCCCATCGTCTGGCAGTTATTATGACAATTTGCTATTCGGGGAGATTCTTTCCTTGATTTAAATTTAAAATTCCCTCCCGACTGCCAGTTACCTCCAGTGATTTCGAGAAAATCATTTTTACATCGATTTGAAGTTATCTCGATTAAAATTTTAAAATGGCATTTTTAATTAATTAAAATTTTAATTTAATCGCCATTTTAATTTATTATTTCAACGCATTTAAAAATTCGACATCGATTGTCAAAATTGGCTAGGCATTATTTTATTTTCCGTCCATAATCGACTTCCGAAACAAATTCCCCTTGTTAAATCGTCCGAAATTTTAAAATCGCATGGGTCAAAATCGAAGGGGGAATTTAATATTAGACTTAGGAAAATAATTAAATTAATTAATTAAATTAATTTCTCTATCTTGCTAAGAGAAATTTTAATTTCCTCCGAATGCCTTTTGATTTAATCGTGCTGAGAAAATTTCAAGTGCCTTTGAAGTCAACATTTTAAAATTTAAATCTCCACTTGATTATTTTATTTCTAACGCCTTTTAATTTTATTTATTTTCTATCCAGGCTGGGCGCATATGAACCATGTTGCTTGAAATTCATATTTTCTAAGTTATTTTCCTTCAAAATTCTAAGGCGCAAATTACCCTTTATGCTTTCAATTTTGAGCATATTAAACCTTTAATTGTCAACATTACATTCTTCAAAGCTGGGCGCAAATTCAAAGTTGATCTTTCATTCCTCCACGCCTTAGAATATTCTTATGTTCACTTTCTCCTTGAAGTAGGGCGCATTCATGGTAGTCTCCATCTAATTCCAATATACTCCAACTTTTAATCCACTCTCTTAATTCCCTCAGGCGCGTATGAAGAGCTGAAGCTTTGGGCGCATATAAGATCTCCATGTTGCATCTTGTTCCTTGGGCGCAAAAGAGGGGGTCAATGTTTAGTTTAGAGAGGGGCGCATTTAGAGTGTTGATCTTTCAATTTCGCTTTTTCAGCTTTGGGCGCAAATCATATATGGCATTTTCAATTTCAACGCCTAAGGCAAACTTTTATGTTTTTGTGCATATGGCATGGTCAGTTTTTATTTTTGGAAGTGAGGCGCATTCTACACAAGGTGTTTCAGCTTTGAGAAGGGGCGCATTTGGCACATGGGCTTACATTTTCAACATTAAAACTTTTATCAACGTCCTCCTTCTCCAACCAAGGCGTATTTCATACTATCAAATTTCGATTTTCAAAACTCCAGGGGGGCGCATATGAGGGGTGCAATGTTCATTTTTAACCACTTAGAATATTTCTTATCACATCCTTGGGCGCATATGGAGGGTGGAGCATCAAGGCGCATTTTGCACCCTCAACTTTCACTTTTGAGCTTGGGCGCAAATCATCCTCCAAGGTTTCAATTTAACCCTTAGGCGCATTTGGCATATCAAGTATCCACTTTTGCACTCAGGCGCATTTGAGTGGTGGAGGTTTCAATTTTGTCCTAGGCGCAAATCACCCTGGCTACGTTCACTTTGAAATGCCTTAGAAAAATTTTCATGTTTTAACACCTTCATGACCTTGGGCGCATATGACCATGCAAGCATCAAGGCGCAAATAGCATAGTCAACTTCCACTTTTTGACACTTAGAATATTTCAAGGCTCATTTTATCCTCCAGGGCGCATTTGGCCACCTCAACTTCCAGTTTTTGTCAAGAGGCGCATATAATCCCCTGAGCTTTTAATTTTTTCCTTAGCCAAATTTCAAGTTACCTTCAAGGGCGCATTTAACCATGTCCACGTTCGATTTTGACACACTGAGTGAGATTTTTATGCTTTTAAAGAGGGGCGCATCCAAGGGGTCAAGCATCAAGTTAGGGGCGCATCCAGCATATCCAACTTTCATTTTTGCCACCCTAGGCGCAAAATGCAAGGGCAACATTCATTTTAAACACTTAGAAATTTCAAGGCTCACTTTATCCTCCAGGGCGCATTTGACCATAGCTACGCTCAATTTAAATGCCTTAGAAAATTTTCATCATTTTACTCCCTCCATGACCTTGGGCGCATTTGGCAGGGTCTCCGTCAAGTTTCCGGACTTAGAAAATTTTTTCACCTCTGTTCAGCCTTCAAAGTGAGCCTTAGTGCCGGAGTTGAAATTTTATCCATTTTAGCACAATTTTACGCCTGTTACCAGATTTGAGTTGATTTTCTGTGGTCAACCCTAACTCACCCTGACTTTCTATTTTTAGAAAGTTCCTGAAATTTCGCGCCGTCGACTGAATCCTGACTCCAGAAAGCCTGATTTTTACCTTGCTCTGAATTTTGACCAACTCGTTCTGTCAGCGCCTGATGTCTGTTTGTACCTGCTATTTTTAGCAGCCTGCTAAAAATAGAAACTTCTCAGAAAGTCTTCAAACTTTGCGTATTGAATGCCCGAAACATGGTGATTGCCATTGGATGCTGGCCCTGCGTGACTGTCGGGTTCCGCCCTTGATTTTAGGAAACCCTAATTGACCTGCTAAAAATAGCAACTGCCCGATTCTTGATTCTCTGTAACTCTGTTTGCTTTGAAATTTGGACAGTGTGCCCCTCGGTGGTGAACTTGCCTGTGTATGCCGATGCCGAGATCAACTTTCTATTTATAGCCCTTGTCCAAAGTGCCCTACTAAAAATAGCAGGTTCTCCGATTACCTTCAAATTTTGCCAGCAGCTTCTCGGAAGGATGTTAATCATGATGGATACCTCAGTTTTGAACATTTTGACCTCTGACTCCTCATTTTTAGCTCCGAAGCTCGAAACCCTAATTTTGTGCATGCTGCTCAGATGAGCTCCGTTTGATCTCGTTTCAGTTGCATGATGATCAGCTTGCAGTTCTGAAGCGTCGAGTTGCTGCCCAAGTAATACCTGCTAAAAATGGAAAGCGGCCTGAAAAGTGATCAACCGGCTGTCGGATGATCTTGCATGTCATACTGCCCGAAAAATCTTGGAAAACCCAGAAAAATCTTCAACATGCACGCACTGGCTAAAAATAGTAAGTTTCCGAAAAGTGGTCAGTTCCATTTGCATGTTATACTGTCGCGAAGCTCTTGGAAAACCCAGAAAGAAAATGCCGACATGCGTCGAAAATGTCCGCATACAAACCCTGATATTGGCCTCCGAAGGTCGAATGCTGAAAGTCATCATCATATTTTGCATGTCACATCACTGCGAAGGTCTCGAAAAACCCACAAGGAATCTCCGGACATGCGTTGAAAGATTCTGCGTTTAAGCCCTGAAAATTGCCTCCGAAGGCAGAACTGCTAAAAATAGCAAGTTGTCCGTTTTTGCTCAAAATTTGTCAAAAGTGAACTTGAAGTGCTCGGAATGCAATGAAGTTGCCAAACTGTGAAAATCTTAAGAAAATCAACCCTAAACTGACACCTACTAAAAATAGAAAGTTGGCTGAACTTAGTGAAAATCCAGGGGTTGCTTGCTGAAAACATGGTAATAACTCTGCTAGGCTCAAAAGCAGACAAACCAACTCAATTTGATCTCAATATGACCTAAAAACGTGAAACCCTAATTTCAGACCTGGTCGAACCTTACGTTCAAGCTCGCTGACGGGAGTGTCCCCAGAAAATCAGAATAGCGGAAAAGAAGCAGAACGAGAGAGAGAAAGACAAAAAGCAAAGCCAAAAGACCAGAACGGAGCAAAATTTATGGGTCCCCATTTTAGATGGGGCGATGTGTGAAAAGGTCACAACAAGACTTATAAGTACAAGTTTCCAAGCTTCAAGCAAGATAAGCCTCCTAAAAACTCAAGTAAGTGTTCTAAATTCGAATGCCAAGTTTTGAAGGTAATTTTCCATTGCAAGAGCCTATGCTTGAGCAAAGTCGGCCTACTATTCGTCAAGAAGAGCCCCCTCAAGAGCTTTTCCTACCTCAAGAAACTTCTCAAAACCATTCACCAAATCAGCCTTCTTGTCCTAGCATCATTTCCCTTTACAAAGGAGGACCTACTGTTTATCAAGGTAGTTGGTTTAGTGGGAAAGAGGAGTTTTTTGAGGCAAAAGAAGAGCAACTTGTAGCTGATGAACCTCCAAGTGGTATAAAAAAATCAGACTTACTACAAGAGGGTGATGAGAATAATCAAATAGGACAACAGGTTGAAAAAAAATTTAGAGGGGTCGAATGTGAAGTTTTGACTAACTTGTTTGATGAACTTCCATTTTTTCTTGAAAGTGAAGAAAATGTATTAATGCTTATGTCAATAGATCAGTTGGGACAACAAAATAACAAGCAAAAAGGGGATGGTGAAGAAGAAAGTTCTACATTTTTTTGATGAGCTGCCTTCTTTCGTTGAGAAAAATGAAGACATGCTAACACCAACATCAACAGCAATTTTGGAGTAGATAGATGATAAAAACGAGTATGAAAAGATGCTGGTCTATGAGGAGGACAATGATGACAGCCTTGTTTTACAAAATAGAGAGGAAGTTGACACACACAAGGAGAGCTGCTATGAAGTCAAAATTAGTCCTCTTATACAAAAAAGCAAGGAAGAGGTTGAAGAAGATCTATTTTTGGATGATTTGGAGGCATTTTGTTCAAACTTAGATGTCAAGCTAGCACCTCTAGAAGAAGAAAATCATGAGCAGCAGAAGCATAGTGCGGAAATCTCTATGTTTTTACCAAATCAGTCACAAGAAACGAAGCTCCCCAATCAGCAAGATAATAAAGAAGAAGTGTATAAGCAAGAAACCAACAAGGAGAGTTCAAAGTTTAACCTTTCATGAGGATGTCCTATCAAACATTTAGCTAGGATGGAGACCCACAATGCATCACAAGTCATGCTTGCACCCAAGGATGAAGTTGCAGCTAAAGAACAAAAGATCCAACTTACTTATCCATTTCAAACCGGCAGTATGTATGGTCAAATACAAAGGGTAAGTAAGTATGTTTTTGCTCTTCAAGAAGCATTGTTGTTGTTCATTAACTATCTATCTATGTTTCACCTCCTCTTGGCTATCCATAAACATGAGGACCATTGCAAAATAATGAGGAAAGGAAGCTACTTCAAGGAACCGGTTGTATAGGAGCGAATTTGTACCCCTTGTGTAAATTCCCCTTTTGCATACCCTCACCTTAGAAAATCAAATCCGAAGGCGAAATTCCACATTACCCATCTACCTTCCATCCACATGGTGTGTGTTTTGTGCATTGGTGAGGGAATTTTCGTCAGGGACGCGAGCGCGGCGTGTTGCCGTCCCTAACAGATTCTTGCCTCTGGAGTCCACAGGGACGTTACACACCTCATTAGGGTCGAATTGTAACGCCTCTGTGCGACGAACTGACCCGAAATGGCTCCTTTTGGCCTTCAAATCCATTCATTTCACACTCACTTCATCTTCTTCACACTCTCTAACAATTTCACTCCATTTTTCTTCACACTTTTGGGATCTCTTTGATTTTTGTAGCTCAAAAGGTGGGATGTGGAGTTGTTTTAAAGCAACTCGAGCTGGATATGCTTTAAATCACTTTAAAGCAACTCGAGTTAGATATGCTTTAAAACAATTCGAGTTGGATTTTCAGCAACAGTAGTTTTTTATTCTTTAATAGAATGTTTCCGAGTTTGTGAGGATAAGATAAATCCAAGAGTGATTTTATGTGTAATTAAGGCCAAAGAAAGCAAAGAAAGATTCTTTTCTTGCACACTAAGTAAAGCAGTTGGGCTCTATATATGTAAGATTGCTGTAGCAAACTCATATTGTATTTCGAGAGAAAAGTTTGCTGTTAGGCTGAATAGAAGATCCAACATTTGCAGGTTTTTCCCCACATTGGGGTTTCCTGGGTATATCTGTGTTATTGTCTTTTTGTGATTGGCTTCTTGTTATTTTTGCTTCCGCTTTTATTAGTTAATTAACCCAGTTGTGTGTTAATTGTTATAAATCAGATTTCTTTTTGTGAATTTATTGTGCAATTAATCTGTTGCTGGGTTATAGAAATTAACATGCTATTAGAGCTCTAAACTCTGAATACGAAGCCAAGATTTGTGACGCAGATTTCAAGAAAAAAAAAAAATCATCAGATTTTCGTCTCCATTTCTTTTTGTGGCTATGGCAACCAGCGTTCGATACGAGGACAGGCTTGAGGGTGCATCTAACTTCTTGCAGTGGAAGGTTTGGATTACATCTGTTCTCAAGAAGAACAGGCTGTGGATCTATGCTAGTACATAAGTGACACCACCAACAAATGATCCTGTTGCCTTAGATTCACATGAAGTCAAAGAGGCCAAGGCTCAGAGGATTATCCTGGATGGAGTAAGAGATCATTTAATTCCTCATTTATCGGGGAAAGACACCGCCAAGGAGATGTGGGATACGCTCACAAAACTTTATCAGAGCGACTATCAGAGTTGTAAGATGATGCTCAAGGACAAATTGCATAATACCAAGATGTCCAAAGGCGAGAGTGTGACCTCTTACTTGTCCAAGCTGACACAGGTCAAGGATGAGCTTGCTGCTGTTGGAGAAACGATTAATGAAGATGAGTTAGTGTGTATAGCCTTGAATGGTTTTTCGAAGCACTAGGAAGTGTTTGTCAAGTGTGTTGTCGGCAGAGATCGGCTACCTGATTGGGAAAAACTTTGGGATGATTTTGTTCAGGAGGAGATCCGTGAAGGTGCTCATCGAGGAGATCAGACGAAGAAGGGTCAAGATGAAGAAAATATTGCTCTTGCAAGCAAGGGTAAGAAGAAGTCCAATAAAGAGCAATCGGAAGGTTCTTCTTTCAAGAGTGGGAAGAAGAAAGATCTAAGCAAGATAAAATGTTTTTGCTGCCATCAGATGGGTCACTATGCCAGTCAATGTCCGAATAAGAAAAATAAGGACAAGAAGCAAGTTGCTGCTACAGCAGAGGTGGACGAGTTTGCATCACGATTTGAGAATGAGTTTTCACTCATTGCCTGTCTCTCAAGTTCAATTGCCAACAGGGTATGGTATATTGACAGTGGGGTTCTCACCACATGACGGGAGTCAGAGAATGTTTCACCAAGTTGGAGGAGAAGAAGCTGGATTTCTATATTGAGCTCGGAGACAATGCCAAGTACCATGCAACTAGTATTGGCACCGTCAAGTTTCAGAGGGAGTCTGGAAAACCTTTGTTGGTGGAGGATGTGTTGTATGTCCTTGGCATGACAAAGAATTTAATCTCAGTTTCTGCTTTGGAAGACAAGGGTTACATCGTGACCTTGGAGAGGGGAAAGTCTATATTCGTCCCAAAGATTCCAAGGTTGCAAAAGTGATTGGAGTCAGGCATGGCAACTTGTTTCGGTTACAGTTTGAGCCAGCACATGCGTTGGTTAGTAGCTGTAAAGGGATAGGAGAATTGTGGCACAAGAGGATGGCTCACCTTCACCATGGAGCACTTAATATTCTTAAGGAAATAGTGACAGGGCTGCTTGAGATAAAAACAGAAAAGCATGAGGTGTGCAAAGGTTGTGCACTTGGGAAATATGCCAAGACCAATTTTCCAAATAGTGACACTAGATCTAAAGGGATTTTGGATCTCGTACACTCAGATGTGTGTGGACCTATGTCAACAACATCCTTGAATGGATATGAATATTATGTTACCTTCATTGATGATTTCTCCAGGAAGACGTGGATATATTTCATGAAGAATAAAGATGAGGTCTTCAGTAGGTTCAAAGAGTTTAAGGCTCTCGTGGAGAACCAAACTGGGAAGAAGATCAAGATACTGAGGTCTGATAATGGAGGCGAGTATACCTCGAATGCCTTCAAAGATTTTTGTGCTCAGGAAGGTATCAAGAAAGAGTTAACAGTTCCGTACAACCCTCAGCAGAATGGGGTTGTTGAACGGAAGAATAGGGCTATAGTTGGAGCAGCCAAGGCCATGCTTCATGATCAGGATCTGCCTTGGTTCTTATGGGCAGAAGCTTGCAACACAGTTGTGTATTTGCAGAATAGGAGCCCTCACAAAGTGTTGGGCAAGTTAACTCCAGAAGAGGCGTTCTCTAGTAAGAAACCAGACTTGGCACACATTCGCATCTTTGGATGCCTTGTGTATTGTCGCATTCCTGTTGAGAAGAGAACCAAGTTGGAACCTACTGCAGAGAAGGGTATCCTTGTTGGGTACAGCGAAACTTCTAAGGCTTATCGGGTTTACATTCCTGTTCTTAGGTAAACAGTTTTTCGCAGAGATGTAAAATTCGAGGAAGAGAGGGCTCTTCAGAAATCTAGCAACTTGATGAATGAGGGGGATCAATCAACCACAGTTGAGGCAGCACAATTTCCTCAAACTTCAGTCACGCAAATTGAAGAGCAGAGCGAGCAGGCCGAGCAGGGTGATCAGAAGGAGGAATCAATGATTCCTCAACCTCAGATTCCTATTACAGAAAAGAGGAGAAACAGGGCAGCTGAGTAGACACTGAGAGAGGCTCAAGAATATGTAGGTGATCCTCAAGATTCAGTCAGACAGAGAAGGGCTACCAAACGTTATTCTGAGTATGTGGCACTTATGAGTGAATTAATTGAAGTAGAGCCTTCCAGCTTTCAGGAGGCATCCAAGCACCAAGTATGGAGAGATGCCATGGTGGAAGAGTATTCTTCCATCATGAAGAATAGTGTGTGGGAGGTAGTACCACGACCAAAAGATAAGTCTGTGGTGGGCTCGAGATGGTTGTATAAGATTAAGCATGCTGTAGATGGTAGTGTGGAGAAGTTCAAAGCCCGGTTTGTAGCTAAGGGGTTTTCTCAGAAGGAAGGAATCGACTATGACGAGACTTTCGCTCCAGTAGCCAGGTACTCATCCATAAGAGCTATCATTTCTGTAGCAGCACAAATGGGTTGGAGGATTCACCAGATGGATGTAAAAATGGCCTTCCTCAACGGAGTGATTGAGGAAGAGATTTACATAGAGCAGCCAGAAGGATTTGAAGCACATGAGAGGGATTCTCATGTATGCAGGTTGAAAAGAGCACTGTATGGACTCAAGTAGGCTCCCAGGGCGTGGTATTCATGTATCGACAGTTACTTGTAGAGTGTGGGCTTCATCAAGAGTGAGGTGGATCCGAACCTGTACTATGTTCAGGTGAAGGGCGAACTTCTCATATTGTTGTTATATGTTGATGACCTATTTCTCACAGGGTTAGAGGAGCTCATAACACACTGCAAACGAGATCTTGCAGGAGAGTTTGAGATGAAGGACTTGGGGTTGATGCATTACTTTCTAGGATTGGAGTTGTGGCAGAAAGAGGGAGAGATCTTCCTTGGACAAGGGAAGTACTTAATTGATATCTTGAAGCGATTCAGGATGGAAAACTGTAAACCTATGTCAACGCCACTTGTGACCAATTGGAAGAAGATTGATGCTTCTAGATCAGAGGCAGTGGACCCGACTTTATACAGACAGTTGATAGGCTCTCTTATGTATATGGTCAAACCAAGCCAAACGTTTGTTTTGCAGTGAACTCACTCAGTCAGTTTACGGTGGAACCTAAACGTGTGCACTGGATAGCTGCGAAGCATGTTTTGAGATATCTTCGAGGCACAGTTGATTATGGGCTGAAGTATGTTCAGCAGGATGGAGTGAAGCTCGAGGGGTTTATCGATGCAGATTGGGCAGGCAGTACAGCTGATCGGAAGAGCACTTCAGGGTGCAGTTTCAGTTTGGGATCAGGAGCAGTCTCTTGGTACAACAGGAAACAAAAGTCAGTTGCGCTAAGTTCTGCAGAGGCCGAGTATATGGCAGCCAGTATGGCTACATGTGAGGCTATCTGGCTTCGGAAACTTCTAGCTGGGCTCTTTGATCAAGAGCTGGATCCTACAATCATTTACTGTGATAATCAGAGTTGTATCAAACTCTCTGAGAATCCATTGTTTCATGAAAAGTCAAAGCACATTGAGATCAAGTACCACTTCATCAGAGATTGTGTGGAGAAAGGGATAGTGAAGCTCATTTACATTCCTATGGACGAACAGATAGCAGATATCCTGACGAAGGCCTTGATGAAGAGCAAGTTTGAATTCTTCAGGGACAAGTTGGGTGTGGTGCAAAACACCTTCCTCGCTAAGAGGGAGTGTTGATTTTTGTAGCTCGAAAGGTGGGATGTGGAGTTGTTTTAAAGCAACTCGAGTTGGATATGCTTTAAATCACTTTAAAGCAACTCGAGTTAGATATGCTTTAGAACAATTTGAGTTGGATTTTCAGCAACAATAGTTTTTTATTCTTTAATAGAATGTTTCTGAGTTTGTGAGGATAAGATAAATCCAAGAGTGATTTTATGTGTAATTAAAGCCAAAGAAAGCAAGGAAAGATTCTTTTCTTGCACGCTAAGTAAAGTAGCTGGGCTCTATATATGTAAGATTGCTGTAGCAAACTCATTGTATTTTCGAGAGAAAAGTTTGTTGTTAGGCTGAATAGAAGATCCAACATTTGCAGGTTTTTCCCCACATTGGGGTTTCCTGGGTATATCTGTGTTATTGTCTTTTTGTGATTGGCTTCTTGTTATTTTTGCTTCCGCTGTTATTAGTTGTTAATTAACCCAGTTGTGTTAATTGTTATAAATCAGATTTCTTTCTGTGAATTTATTGTGCAATTAATCTATTGCTGGGTTATAGAAATTAACACTCTTGAGCATACTCTTGAAGCATTCTACCAGCATTGTGATGACTCCATTGAGCATTACAACAGCTAGTTACTCTGTCAACTTCATCCTTGCACGTGTTGCTCTGCCATAGAAGCTGCGGACTGGAGTCTTGCAAGACCTCCCTTCGTTAGAGTTGCGGTTGTGGCAACTTTGCCAAGTTCTTTACCTTGCATTCTCCCTTCATTGGCCTTGAGTTCCTTTGGGTGTAGGTGGTATAGCATCACTTTACTTTCACATTGTGATTTGATAGAGTAGCCTTATCTTTTGTAGTGTTCAGTGCACTTCCTTTTATCTTCTTTATCATGCTTTTCTACTCTGTTGCTTTTCTAGTTGTCCGTGGAGGTGGAAACACCAAAGCAGGGGTTTGACTGAGGCAAACCCCTATACACCACCAACAATTTTCCCCTTCTTGCTTGTGTGTAGGTGAACATGTGTGTGGAGCTCGTTGGCAAACTGGCCTTTCAGTTAATTGATATTCGCCACCCTAATTTTCATCTACTTACTTTATCATTTCCACATTTACTTTTCCCATTTTATTATTCTATTCTTTTTGTTAAAATCAATTAGCTAGGCTATTAAGTAGGTTTTTGGCATTTCTTACTGTACTTTACGTTTTTTGGCCGTATGGATGCCAGTGCATTAGAGAGACGCCAGCGCATTGCACTGTCATCCTAGACCTGTGTTGCCGTCCTCAGACAAAGAGTTGTCTGAGGTACAGTATTGACTCCAAAAATCAGCTTGTCTAGCCCCAACCAAATTTTCAGGTCTGTAGAGTGACAAAAGCATCTGAGAGGGCTCTTCATTCTCTATCCTCATCCCAAAACATTTGTTAGAATGAGGTAAGTTAGGGCAGCCCTCTGCTCTCGGCTCTTCGTGACCTGGAGCCTTGGTGTGGTTGGTCCCCCTCTCTTATATTTTCGGTGAACCCGACGTGAACCATTTTGGTTTCGTTTAGCAGTGCTGAAAGGTCCTTTCCTTGTGTCTTAGGAGAGTTGTAGGTGTGAGTGTTAGGCATTTCGCCTTACAACCCAACCTGCAACCCCTAGTAAGCCTAGTTGGAAGGTTCCGTAGGCGTTGCGGAACAAAGCCTTAGTTGGGTCACTGTCCAATTGCGAACCTTTGGGGGCTTTGTGAAAGTGTTGTTTAGTGTATGCGATGACTTCCTTTTTGCATCTGCCTATCCTCTCTGCGTAGGCTACAAGTAGTGCTCCTTGTATAACTTTCACCTTGCAGGACCTACCAATGGGTTTCAATATAGTGCCATCCCCTCTTTATATCCCCGTGTGGATCAACGAGAGCATTGTAGCAGATGTTCTTGTTGACCCGACATGTTGAGTGAATATTATAATTGAGGAGATTATGTTAATCAACTTCCTGCATACAGATGGGTACGACGCACCTAAAAGCACCATTCGTACACATAATCGACTTTCTGTACCTCCCCTTGGTAGCATCACCTTGTCGGTCCTTGTTGGACCTAAGATTGTAAACTTTATTTTTGACATAATCTCGGGGTTCGAACTCTTTAGAGTGAAGCTAGGTATCCCTTGGTTAGTAGCTATGAATGTAGTTCCCTCGGTTGTGCACAAATGTCTAAAGTTTATCCATGAGGGTTCAGTGCACGTGATCCATGACACCGGTTATAAACCACCGGTTGCGCGTGGAAGCTACTCTCTAGACCACTTTTGGCCTACACCGGTTGGTCTACTCCCGCCTAGGAAGGACCTCTTGTACTGGACCTATGAGAGGTATAAGAAAGGATACTTAACGCCTAGAGTGGGATACCCTCTATCACCTTATGTTGTTTCGCATAGGGCATGTTTAAAAGCTGACAATGATGCCACCATGGCCCAGAGAAGGGGAGAAGAGAAGCGTTACCAAGGTTTTTCTTCTTCCTCCTTCGCTGTCCAACTTGCTGCTTCCTCTTGCCCTGCTGTGGCGTCATCGGATTTTGCTTCGCGTTTGTGGGAGAACCTGTTGATGTGATTTTTGTGACCTCACCAACCAGGTAGAACAAAGTTTCCAAATGGATACCCTATTCTCTCTTGAACAAAATATTCGGCGTGCTAAGATTGCGAGTGAGATCACGCCTTCAACTCCAAGGTTCTTTAAATGCGAATAGGCTCAGTTTGGTTGATGTGTATATGCTGTGTACTCACGAGGGGACTTACATAGTTGTTCAAAATGAGTGTAGTAACGACCAATATGTGCTTTTGAAAGGGATTTTTGCGTGAATGATTTGGCTTTAGCGTACAAGTTTCCTAAAACTAACCAAGATTATGCGGAATTGAATGGTTGCAGAGATTTAAATTCTAATCTAAATGCAAATGGGTGTTACGCTCAACATAAATGAATTTCGACAAACATTGTTTAGCCTCCTGTTGGACAGCGTCAACAAAGTAAGTGCAATCTTCAAAGGGTGAAAATGATGTTCAAATCACGATTCAATAGAGCAACTACCATCACAACGATGCATAACTACCTATGAACCTTGATCGAAGTTAAGAATAAAAGGTCCAGTTGACCACACAAGACGTGCTTACCATCAGCAAGAACGTTAGTGGTATGGATAAAAGAAATTCACTTATTTCAAGCATAAACATCCATGTCTAACTACAAGCATGAAATTAAGCTCCTAATTGAAGTCAAAGGAATAAGAAACCTCACGAACTATTCCAAACAAAGTTGAAATTCACCATCAATGAAAAGCTTTATTAAGAATAATCTTGTGTGACAATCTCTTACAAAATTCTCAAAGGGAGAATTCCCCTTCTTCTTCAACAATGCAAATGAGAAACTACTCTAACTTAAAAGCTTCTACTCTCTATTCTGCTTCAACAATAGCTCCCTATTCTCTGATTCTATGACTACTAGAGTACAAATGAGGGGGACTCCCCCTTATATAGCTGGCCTGTTTCAACCGACGGCCCAGATCAAATTACAATGGAGGGCTCAGATTGAGCCACCTCAGCCCTAGACAAGCTTTGCCCTAAAAACCGCAAGAAGGTGGAGGAGTGGCGTCATAAATGCTCCCAAAATAGCAGATTCCTCCTTTGACCACCATGAGCAATTAATGCCCACTAACCTTCTAGAAGATTCTCGTCCATGACCCGGATTCCTTTGCTCTTCTCTCTGACCGCGTACGCTATGAATCGCGCCAACACTGCGTCGACCTCTTCTTCAGAAATTGATGGAGTAAGATTCAGCTGATACTCCAAGATGGCTACCATTTGCTCGTGCTTCTCACAAGATTTTTGCCAAGTCTCCGTAGAATCTTGCGTGCTCTGAATGATTGTTGAAAACGTAGAGATGTTTTCAAAATCCAACTGGGAAAATGTCCTCATCTCTGTAAAGAATGGCTGCAATCTTGCCCTTAGTCCTTCTGCATCTACCTCCTCGTGCGTAAGCCTTCTTGCGAATACTGACTCCAAAGTGTTGAGAATACTCTCGCGAATATTCCTCATAGCCTTTTTGATCTTGGAGGACTCCATTGCCGCAGTGTCAAAGAAACTCTTCCCTGTGAACGCTGCTGAATGCCATCCACGGAAGTCATATCTATCACCTACTTGAATTACCCCTTCATTCACCAGAGTTTGCGTGGGAACACGCATCAAAAAAGCAAGACGTGGGATAGTTTTATCTTGAAAGATGTGGGTATCTCCCCAAGCCTGCTCAACATCATCCAAGCGTGAAAGAATACCGGAAGCATTTTGGAATGCTGAGACGAGATCCGCCATGAACTTTTCTGCCTCAGCACGGACACCATTCACCCACTTATCTCCTTCTCGTACAGCCCTCTTCACTTCTTCAAGGCCGTTGATCGGCTCTCGTGGCAACTCTGGTGGAAGCTCGGTCACTGGATTACCCTGAGCAATAGGATGTGCGAGATTTTGCACATACTCAACCAACGCTCGGTGCTCTTTCTTCAACCTTTTATACTTTCCCTCTTTCTTTACCAGCCTATCTTTTAATGCCTGAAACGAACTTTCTGCTTCTTCCACCACCTGCGCTCCTGAAGGGCGTTCCAACTCAATTGTGGTGATTGTGTACTTCTCCGGCATTGCATCACTCAAATCGTGATCTTCTCTTGGGGCAGCGATATGAAGGCTGCGAGAACCGACCTCATTTGTTTCCATCCTTGTATATTTTCTCGCCCTCTTCCGCTTTGGCGACTTGCTTGTTCTATTCAAGAGTTCTTCCATTTCAATTGCTAGGTTGGCGTCATCATCCTGGTCCCTTCGGATCGCCTGTGAAAGCCAATTTCGTTGAATATCATAGATGATCAAGGGCTGCTCCTCAGTGGCTTCCACTTCTCGAACTTCTTCCCGAGCAGTATTTGTTGGAGGCTCAATTATCTCAACCTCTTGATCACTTCCCTCATGCGTCCCAGCATCTTCTTCTCCGAAGGAAAAGTCAAAGTGGGTGTCCATATCTGTTTCTTCCCCTTCATCTCGCTTACTGGCAGCTTCAGGATCATTCACACTCTGATTATCTACCTCCCTTGGCACTGGTTGGTTAATTTCTCCATCCTCCAGTTGTTCATTTCTTTTAGCTCTCTGACTGGCAAATAACGAAACTTCACGTACACTGGAAGCATGAGACACCAACTGAGTTGAGGACGTGTCCTCCGATCCCTGAGGCTCTGGCTGAACGGGCTCCCTCCTTTTTGATTCTGGACCTCGTGTGAGTTGCTTCTTCCTCTTGGCTACCACCGGCGGTCTTCTATCACCCATGAGGTCATACGTGAGGGCGACTGACCTCCTCCTTAATCTGTTAACCCGCTCATCCACCCAAGCTCTAGTGAATGTCATGACTGGGATAGACAAGGTGTCTAGATCCATAATCTCTGGTTCGGCCCAATCTATTGGTGGCATCGGAGCGTTCTTTACCGTTTCATAATCTGGATGGGTGACCCTAGTATCCTCCTCAAGTTGATCCGGCACCTTAATCACCTCACACTCCCTGATTAGCTTTAGAGGCAGCGTCGAAAACATCCTTCTCCTGATTTCATCCTCGCTCCCAGCATTTGCCCAAAAGTCCTCCATGTGAGCCTTGTGTTTATATTCTTCTCCTTGAACCGTTCCAATCATTCCCTTAGGATCAAAACTCTGTCGGCTGGTATAAAGGGTCAACTTGTAGAATTTCAGCTCATCCTCGGCCTCTTTGGCTGCTTGTAAAGTCGGGCATTCCTCGAGTGAATTTCCTAACACAATGGGAAAGTGCAAGCCTCCCTTCTTCTTCCGCCTAATAATTTTGTCGTAGGCCACCAATTGCCTAGACAACTCGAGTAATATCATTCTATTAGTTGGATACCTTGGCAACTTGTAAACATATGAATCATAACCCGGAAGCCTCAGATAGGTGAACTTCGGGAATTGGACGAACCAACACCCATATTCTTCGATGAGCATCTGAGCTTCCTCGGATATCCTCTGTTGTAGCCTTTGCTGAAGGGTCCTTGTGATGTACATGGTAAAAGCGTCATTCACTCTCTGAAAGTCACAGTGTGAGTAAGATGCAACTGTCTGCAAGACTGGTGAATCTTGAATTGATTATAGCCGCAACCAATGGGCTCTTGGTATGCCAATCCTTTATACTTGGACATTCGAGCTAACATGTAAATGACATATGAGCTCATGTAAAATGTTTTTGTCCTTCTGAGGTTCCGGAACTGCTCATCGATGTTATCACTTATCATCTTCGCCCAGTTTACTTGCTCGTTCCCCTCAAGCACTACACTGATGTAAAAGAACATCCATGGCTCGAATATGAATGACTGTGGGCTGCCATTGACCCTGCTGAACAACATAATGATGTCGCAATACTCTTGCTTCAGCTCCTCTGAAATTATCTGTTTCGGTAACCTGGCAGCAGGTGGCTTTGGCTTGCGCATCCATGAGGTGTTTATCCTTTTCATGCACTTCTCAAAGGTGGTGGCGTACATCTTATCTGCCTTGGCCTTGGACTTATACAACATATTGTCCGTAGCGAGGATTCCAAACGCTTCGCCAATTGCATCCAGAGCGAAATTAGCCATAATCATACCGTCAGGAGAGGTGATAGTCCGATCCTCAGAATTGTAGCAGTTGGCGCACTCCATGATCAACTTGGGACAACGGACCGCTGGCTGGAAGCCTGCTGCATTGTACAATCCGCTCTTGACAATGTTACGTGATGCATCTGTCGGAAGGTTGCCACCTTGCCCATACATTCTGCGTATGAATGCCTCGAGGTTGAATGGCCCGAGATTGGTATCTGTCAGGTTTCCATGCTTTGAGATGATCTTTGATTCCGGGATGAAAGACTTCTTTAGACTCTTGATTTTCGCCTGCTTGGAGGCGTTCTCCTTAACAGCTTCATTGTTTGCAGCCTTAGTTCCAGCCTTGCTAGTTCCAGCAGCGTCAGCCATCTGCAAAACAAAAAGCGAGCATTACTCCATCAACTTTTTAAAACAACAATCACGTGAGGCGGCTGGCGGTTGGAGTCGGCTGCAAAAATAAATACAAGTTAGTAGCGTTAGCAGCCAACTTTGACTTTCAAGAATTAAACTTCAACCCTCAACAACTCGCGGCCAAAAGAAATATTCAACTACTCGCAAGAAATTAACTCTATCAATTTCAACCTCGAAAAAGCGTGTTAAGTTTCAGCAATATTTAAAATCAGCAATTTCGAATTTAAAATCAGCAAGCCTTCGAATGATAAATTACGAAGTTTGAAATCAGCTCTTCGACAATTATACATCAGCAACTTCGAAGAGTTTAAAATAAGTCCGAGAGTTTTTTTAAACGAACAAGTTAAAATCAGCAAGTTTCAACAATTTAAAATCAACTTTTCGAAAGTTATAAATCAGCAACTTCGAAAAGCAATCGAAAACTAGCACTTCGAAAATTATAAAACAGCAACTTCGAAGGCATTACAATTTAAATCCAATTCGATTCTAACACTCAGCAATTTCAAACAACTTCGAAAAATTAAAGCTCAAGCAATCTCGAATTCAAACAATTTCAACTTTCAGCATAAATAAATGATTTCAGCATAAAACATTTCGACTTTCAGCAAAATAAAAAGTTTCAGCAATTTCGAATACATACCTCAACAACGTGAAGAAATAAAAATGCTAAACCCTTTTACTTCGAAGCACTTCGCAACTTGCAACTCCGAATCTCAGCAACTTCAAGAAATCAACTTTCAGCAACTTCAGTCTCTTGCAAAAATCGAACTTAGCACCTCAATCCTTCAGCAACTCTCAAATGAAATCTCACAACTCAACTTGCCAGCATAAATTTCAACTTCGAATCTTGTGAGACGAGAATGAAAATCCTCAGAGTTTTATAGCAAAAGGCTGGCGCTAATTTTAGCAGATGCCTTTTATTCCCTTCATCATGACTGACGCGTTTGCTAATTTTAAAAGGGAATATTCCAGTCGTCAGGCAGTTGTTATGACAATTTGCTATTCGGGGAGATTCTTTCCTCGATTAAAATTTAAAATTCCCTCCCGACTGCCAGTTACCTCCAGTAATTTCGAGAAAATCATTTTTACATCGATTTGAAGTTATCTCAAATGCATTTTAAAATGGCACTTTTAATTTATTAGAAATTTAATTTAATCGCCATTTTAAATTTATTTCTTCAACGCACTTTAAAAATTTGATATCAATCGCCGAAACTGGCTAGGCATAACTTTATTTTCCATCCATAACTGACTTCCAAAATAAATTCCCCTCGTTAAATCGTCCGAAATTTTGAAATTTCATGGGTTAAAACTAAAGGGGGAATTTAATATTAGACTTAGGAAAATAATTAATTAATTAATTAAATTAATTTCTCCGTCTTGCTAAGAGAAATTTTAATTTCTTCCAAACGCCTTTCAATTTAATCGTGCTTTAGAAAATTTAAACGCCTTTGAATTTTAAGAAAATCACCAGTGATTTTAAAAGGGGGAGATATTTAATTTTTTTATCAAAGCGCTTATTATACTTTATTTCCAACGCCCCTTTAAAATTTTCTTTGATGCCTTTTAATAATTATTGCTTGATTTTCTTTGACTGTTAAATCGTTTTTTTTAAACCTTGACTTTTGAACGCCTTTTTAATTTATTTCAAACTTGGGCGCAAATGAGGTAAGCAACTTCGAGTTTCATCATCCCAGGCGCATTCTCCATGTTGAGTTTTCAGTTTGGGCGTATGTAGTGTATTCCAGATCCTCCTCCAGGCGCGTATAAGATCTCCAGCTTGCATCTTGTTCCTTGGGCGCAAATGAGTGCTGAAGCTTTTAGCTTTGGTCACTTAGAAACTTTTATATCATGCCTTTTTTTTAAGGCGCATTTAGATCATGGTAATTCCAGTTTTGACATGGGCGCACATGGCATAGCCCTCTTCAGATTTGAACTCTTAACATTTCTCATCTTCATCTTGTGGCGCATATTCAAGGGTGAGTTTTCAGTTTTCAACCAGCTTGAGGTCTTTAGGCGCAAATCCCACTTCAAGCCTCCAATTTGATCACAGGCGCGTTCTACATGAGCAACTTCCAATTTGTCATAGGCGCATTTGAGTGGTGATACTTTTAACTTAACGCCCTAGATACTTACCTTGCTTGCCTAACACCCAGGGGCGCATATAACATGCCAAGCTTTCATTTTTTTGACTAGGCGCAAATCACCCATCAAGCTTCAAGGCGCATTTTATACATCCAACTTTCAATTTCACCCATGGGCGCATATAGATGGGTCTCCGTCTAGTTTTGACTAGGGGCGCATTTGACTCATCACATTTCATTTTGCCATAGGCGTACTCAAGATGGGGCGCATTTGAGGGGTCAAACATTCACTTAAAATGCCTTAGATTATTATTATTTTTTTTTACTTTTAACTCCTTTATAGACCCAGGCGCACCCTTATGCTTGAGCTTTCAATTTATAGCTAAGGCGCGTTGAACTTCAAATCTGAGGAGGGGCGCATATGGCATGTGGTGTTTCCAATTTGACCATTGGGCGCATTTAGCACTAGCAACTTCCAATTTTGTCATTTGGGCGCATCTCATAGGGTGAGCTTCAATTTCTATGCCTTAGAACATTTTTCAAGTCCCTTTAGCTGGCAAGGGCGCATATGAGGCCTTGAGGTTCAACTTTGTTAAATTTAGCATATTTTCGCCTCTGTTCAGCTTTGAGTTGATTTTCCCTTTGTCAACCCTAACTCGCCCTGAGTTTCTATTTTTAGACAATTCTCTGAATTTTGCACCATTGGCTGAATCCTGACTCCGGAAAGTTTGATTTTCGCCTTGCTCTGAATTTTTGACTAACTTGTTCCGTCAGTGGCTGATGCCTGTTGCCCGTTTGCGCCTGCTATTTTTAGCAACCTGCTAAAAATAGAAATTTCTCAGAAAGTCTCCAAACTTCATGTGCCAGATGCCTGAAGCGTGGTGATTGTGACTGGAAGCTGCTTCTGCGTGAATGTCGGGTTCCGCCCTTGATTTTAGGAAACCCTAATTGACCTGCTAAAAATAGCGACTATCTGATTCTTCGTTCTCTGTAACTCCGATTGCCTTGGAATTCGCGCCACGGATTACCTGTCACATGCTTGACCTGTGCTCGCTGAGATCTGGTGCCAACCTGCCAATTATAGCTGCTGCTGAAGTGACTTACTATTTATAGTAAGTGCCCGTTTTTGAGGCTTCCTTTGCTCCGTTTGCTTTGAAATTTGGACAGTGTGCCCGTCGTTGGTGAACTTGCCTGTGTATGCTGATGCCGAGATCAACTTTCTATTTATAGCCTGCACTGGGACACTTTACTAAAAATAGCAGGTTCTCCGATTGCCTTCAAATTTTGCCAGCAGATTCTCGGAAGGATGCCGATCATGATGGATACCCCAGTTTTGAACGTTTTGACCTTTGACTCCTCATTTTTAGCACTGAAGCTCGAAACCCTAATTTTGTGCATGTTGCTCAGATGAGCTCCGTTTATCCTCGTTTCAGTTGCACGACGATCAGCTTGCATTTCTAAGGTGTTGAGTAGCTGCCCAAGCGATACCTGCTAAAAATAGAAAGCGGCCGGAAAAGTGACCGACCGGCTGCCGGATGATCCTGCATGTCATACTACCCAAAAAATCTTGAAAAACCCAAAAAAACCCAGAAAAATTTCCAACATGCACGCACTGGCTAAAAATAGTAAGTTTCCGAAAAGTGGTCAGCTCCATTTGCATGTTACATTGTCGCGAAGCTCTTGGAAAACCCAGAAAGAAAATGCCGACATGCGCTGAAAATATCTGCATGCAAACCCCAATATTGGCTTCCGAAGGCCAAATGCTGAAAGTCATCATCATGCTTTGCATGTCACATCACCGCGAGGGTCTCGAAAAACCCAGGAGGAATCTCCGGACATGCATCAGAAAATGTAACATTAAGACCTTGAAATCTGCTCTGGAAGTTGTACTGCTAAAAATAGCAGGTTGTCCGTTTTTGCTCAAAATTTGTCAAAAGTGAACTTGAAGTGCTCGGGATGCAGTGAAGTTGCCAAAATGTGAAAATCCTAAGAAAATCAACCCTAAACTGACACTTACTAAAAATAGAAAGATGGCAGGATTCAATGAAAATTTAGGGGGTGCTTGCTGAAACATGGTATTAACATTGCTAGGCTCAAAAGCTAAATACCCAACTCAATTTGACCTCAATGTGACCTAAAAACGTGAAACCCTAATTTCAGACCTGGTCGAATCTTACGTTCAAGCTTGCTGACGGGAGCGTCCCCAGATAGCAGAAAAGAAGCAGAACGAGAGAGAGACAAAAAAAAAAAAAACAAGCCAAAAGACCAGAATGGAGCGAAAATTTATGGGTCCCCATTTTGAATGGGGCGATGTGTGAAAAGGTCACAACAGAACCCTATGGTGCCTGCTTGGCAAAAGCCCAAGCGACTTGCATCTGAACTTCCCATTCTACCCACAGAGCCTAGGCCCGTTCGATATGGTAGAAGGAAGGGTTCCTGTGGGGAATCCTTTATGTCTCGGCCTCTGCGGTCTCCTACCGCTTCTACTCCTAAAGCAGTGAGTGGGAAGAAGCCAATTGCTGAGGTGCTAGAGCCGACTCCGCCCATTGTCTCTCAACCTCTTCCTCCTACTCCCATTGAAGAGTCTATCCCTTCGCCGGAAACGACAGTGATGGACACCCCTATAGCTGAGCAGGAGCCTTCTATCCCATCCTAATTCCCAGCCTCTAGCTCCAAGAGTCATAGAAACCTCCATGCGCACGAGCGCAAGTGCTAGTGAAAGGATCTGGTGGCTGAGCAGGCCACTTTGTAGAGAAAAGAAGGGGAGCCGACCGCCCCCGTTTCAGGGCCTCCTACTGTATCCTCCCCTTCTTTCCCCTCTACCTCAATTCAATCGAACTCGGTTCTGCTTCCCGCTCCTATCGCGAGTTTGAACACGCCTGACCCTAAAAAGGTGCAGGTGTTTATTGCTCCTTTGGTCAATCTGCCTCTCTTGATGTCCCTTCCAGACATCACACAATTCCCAAAACCTGTAGACATGCCGAACACCTTGGTGGTGTCCGCGGCGGTTTTCTCCTCCTCCTCTGCACCTCTTGCCTCGTCTATGGGGAGTTCACACCCTCCGATGAAGCATAAAGTAGAGGTTGGCCCTTCTAGCAATGGGGGGCGTAAGAGGAACCCACCTTCTTCAAAGGGTGGTCCTGTGCTAGCTTGTGTTGTCCATGTGACAGAGCCAGTTTTGGCTTCCCCTGAGTTTGTCATTGCTCCCGAGTCACTCGGTGAGCCTCGCAATGAATCTCAGGCATCGCCTTCCCAGTCCATTGAACTAACACATGAAACTCTCGTGAAGTGTATGTTTAACTCTTTGGACAAGGTCCTAGCCTTGTCAGCGATTTTTGCAAAATCGCTGACCATTACTCCACAAGAGTCGAGCGGAGAAGACCTTGCGAGGCCTTCTTCCTTGGCCCTTGTTGCGGGAGAGTCAGAAGCTCCCCCTCTTAATATTCCACTATTGTAGGCTCATCCGTCTTCCCCGTACAATGGTCTAGATTGGGAAGCAAACGACCTCTTAGTCGATGAGTGTTATGGAGGCGCGCCTCTTCTCTATCTTTAGATTAGATGTGTGTTTGTTGTGATGTGTTCCCTTGTGCTTGCGTTATGTGTTCTCGGATGACCCTTGTAGGTGCTTGGATACAGGAGTGATTATGTGTCGTAAACTTCCTCTATTTGTGGCATCATTCTTCCTCTGTTATGTGTTTTGATTTTGGCAAATTGGGGACGATACAAAGTGTTCGGGGCATTTAGGCTTCCCTTCCATGTTGACCCAATTTTTTATTTTTACTTTTTTTTCTCGTGCATTCTTCACATGGTTTGATATAGTAGGGGATTAATGACAGTTCATCTATAAACTATTACTATATTACATATTTATGAGCAGCTCTGACTTTAAAATATCAAATCACCCCTATGCACTTTGTTTGTGATGTTATTGTTTCTTTTTACAATCTTTGTTATCTTTCTTTCTTCTTTGCTTGAGTTGTGATGTTGTGGTGCCTATGTGTTGTCCCTTGTGTGTGCAACAACATCACCACGGTGACATCTCGCTATGTCTTGTGGACCACAACATCACTTTTTCATTCTGGTTTTTCTCTCCTTAGGATGTCGTGTGCCTCTGCATTCAACATGCACCACCCTAAGGGGGGGCTACTATGTCAACTTTGATTCTCAGAAAATGCATTTGTTGCTAACGAATCTTTTCTCGAAAATCTTTGTAAGCGTTTTCAAAAATCGCATTCTCAACTTGGACCCTTAGTGGAACGTGTTTCCTTCGCCATGGGTTCGTAAAGAAAAAACTTGAAGAACTCTCCTCCGAGGAGGGAGCAGCTTTTCCTGTGGGAGAAGCCTCGACCTTCCCCTCACGAGGGGGCATTTTCTTCCTCTCGAATTCCTTGATGAAGTGAACATCTTTCGAAAGGATTCCTTGATGATTGAATCAATTTGCGAAAAACATTCTTACACTTTCAAACAGGGCGTCCCTTGAGTGGACCCCTTTCAAACCCCTTTCTTCAATTTGTTGACTGTCTGCGTGACTATCTGTCTGCTTGCTTGCGTGGTTGCTTTTTGTTTTTTGAGATGTTTTATCTGTGGATTAACATGTTGCTTTGCAGGTGTGCCTATGAAGCCACTTTCCAATCCGACTCTGCGGAATCCCCTTACATTGGGCTTCCTTCATGAGAGAGTACTTGGGGGAACACCTTCTTTGCAGGTCTGAGGGCCTGTGAAGTGCTTGCATCCTATGGGATTTGTCCATCATTGGTCTATGGGCCTTTGGTGTACTTTGTGCAACTTTGTAGTTCCGCGGAGCTACGAAGACCTTTTGTTCGAACCTCCTCAGGAGAAGAGTACATGTGGAGTCTTTTGCCTGCCTTGTGTTTTCGAGCTCGCCAGATTGCGGTCTGCTTCCTCGACGATTTAGGTATACATTTCTAACTCTTCAATCTACTTTACCGAACACTCATCGATACTCGTGCTCGCTAAAGTGGGGGAAAAATGTATAGGAGCGAATTTGCACCCCTTGTGTAAATTCCCCTTTTGCATACCCTCAACTTAGAAAATCAAATCCGAAGGTGGAATTCCACATCACCCATTTGTCTTCCATCCACATGGCGCGTGTTTTGTGCGTTGGTGAGGGAATTTTCATCAGGGATGCAAGCGCGGAACGTGGATGTCTGCGCGGCATGCTACTGTCCTTGGCAGATTCCTGCCTCTAGAGTCTGCAAGGATGTTACACACCTCATTGGGGTTGAATTGTAATGCCTCTATGCGACCAACCGACCGGAAACAACTCCTTTTGGCCTTCAAATCCATTCATTTCTCACTCACTTCATCTTTTTCACACCCTCTAGCAATTTCACTCCATTTTTCTTCACACTTTTGGGATCTCTTGAGCATACTCTTGAAGCATTCTACTAGCATTGTGACAACTCCATTGAGCATTATAGTAGCTGGTTACTCTGTCAACTTCTACTTTGCACGTGTTGCTCTGCCATAGAAGCTGCAGACTTGGAGTCTTGCGAGACCTCCCTTCATTACAGTTGCGGTTGTGGTGACTTTTCCAAGTTCGTTACCTTGCATTCTCCCTTCATTGGCCTTAAGTTCCTTTGGGTGGAGGTGGTATAGCATCACTTTACTTTCAAATTGTGATTTGATAGAGTAGCTTTATCTTTTGTAGTGTTCAGTGCACTTCTTTTTATCTTCTTTATCATACTTTTCTACTCCATTGCTTTTCTGGCTGTCCGTGGAGGTGGAAACACCAAAGCGGGGGTTTGATTGAAGCAAACCCCTATATAGGCCCAACAATTTTCCCCTTCTTGCTTGTGTGTAGGTGAATGTGTGTGTGGAGCTCGCTAGCGAATTGGCATTTTAGTGAGTTGATATTTCTCACCCTAGTTTTCATCTACTTATTTTATCATTTCTGCATTTACTTTTCCTACTTTATTATTTTGTTATTTTCGTTAAAATCAATTAGCTAGGCTGTTAAGTAGATTTTTGGCATTTCTTACTATACTTTACGTGTTTTGGCCTTACGGACGCCAACGCACTAGAGAGATGCCAATGTGCTGCGCTGTCGTCCTAGACCCGCGCCGCCGTCTTCGAACAAAGAACTATCTGAGGTGTAGTATTGACTCCAAAAACCAGCTCGTCTATCCCCAACCAGATTTTCAGGTCTGTAGAGTGACAAAAGCATCTGAGAGTGCTCTTCATTCTCGATCCTCATCCCAAAACATTTGTTAGAGTGAGGTAAGTTAGAGCAGCCCTCCGTTCTCGGCTCTCCGTGACCTAGAGCCTTGGTGTGGTTGGTCCCCCTCTCTTACACTAGTCAATAGCTTTGTTTGAGTGAGTCTTTTTGTTGGTTAGGGTAGGTTAGGATAGTTTTTCTTTCAAGTCAATAAGTGTTGTTGCACAATGTTAGTTTGTCTTTTTCTTCAAGTGTTGAAGCACAATAAATTAGATGTTTAGTTAGCTGTCCCTGAGGTGCTATAACAATGTTTAAGGTGCAATTTTCAATATTCTCTCAAGTTCTCTGAAGACTCCATGCCCAATGGATTGTATAAGGCAGCTGGTCAATTATTCAACAGGCAAATAACCCCCTTGAGATTGCCAAAATGTTACTTGCTTTTTTATGGAAAATTAGAACAAAAAAAGAAAAGGAAAATATTTTCTGCAAAATCAACAAAGCATTACAAAGTCAAAGAAAGTCAAAGTAAAAGTTAAGGGAAGAAACTCAAAGTCATAGTCAAATTCAAGGGAAGAAAGTCAAAATCAAGGAGAGAAAGTCAAAGTCAAGGGATAAGGATTACAAATATCTTATCCACAGAGGATAAGATTGACAACTCATAAAGCAAAAAGGCAAATCTTATCCATAGAGGATAAGGATGACAACTCATAAAGCAAAAAGGTGAATCTTATCTACAGAGGATAAGGATGACAACTCATAGGAAAAATATTTAAAGTCAAGATGACTTTTTAATTTTAGGCTCTCAAAAATCTATAAATAGGAGGCCTATGTTTGTTGCAAAACATTGGAAAAGTTTATTGTGAGAAAGTGACATTCAATCCTTTAATTTTTTCAGTCAAAATCAGGTCTCTACTTTTGTAATCTTCTTCCTTGATTTCATCTCCAACCTTGTTTCATTTGAAATAATGGTTGACTGTATGCTTGTGATGTAATATTTTATTGTTTTACGAGAAAACAGTCATTGTAGCAGCTTTCAATGATTCAAAGATCAACATTTTTCCTTTATTTGTTTCAATTTCCTCTGTGTATGAAAGAAAAGCAGGTATTATTGTGAGTTCTATGACTCCTTGATTGCTATTGTTCTAAGTTTACCTCTGAATTACTATTGCAAATTACCGTGTGAAACTTTAGATTGACATTGATAAGCTGTGTTGCTGAAACAAAGTAGAAATCTGCTCTATTTGGTGTATCACCTCCATTTTCCGTTTTAGTTTCAGATTATTAGATCTTTCTCCTCTCTTTTCCCAGCAAGGTTCTTTAGTTAGAGTTAGTTTTTAGGTGATTTACCAAGGGGAAGCCGCCCTTTAATTGGAGGTTGATCTCAAGTTTTGTGAGTCCCAAAACTTGAGAGGTCATCCCATGTTTCACAGGATAGCTGGATTCAAGATTCAGCAGGGTGCATATTCCAGGTGATAACAACTACATTTACAATGCTCCATCAAGTTGTCTCATGACTCTTGGAAGGGTATAATTCTCCTAATTCACGAACTATCTGGACAACAATCCATATTGAGTTCACTAGATCCCTTCTTGTCTTAGAAAAAAAGACTTCACAATATATGCAATTCTTCATTTCTGTTAGCATCAAAAAAAGAAAATTGAAAAATCACGTGCTTCTCATAAAAGTACCATCTTTGATTGAGAAGTTGACTCAAGATGATAAAAATCCTCCAGCCTTAGATTTAACTTGTTAGTCCTTACCCACCAGTGATAGCGTTTGACACTATCTAGAGTCGATCGTGGGCTTGACACTCATAGCCTGTAATAATCTCAAATGCTTTGTGCTGCTTTTCAGGGCTCCATTCTTGTCTTTCCTGAAGAATATCAATGGCCATACTTCCAGATTTAATAGTGGGATGGTCGTCTCCTAAAACATGATACATTTGAGTGAAGACGGTTGGAAGAGTGAGTGTTCTGTCCATTTCGAACACTATCCCTCTGTTTTTGCTTTCCATTGCAAAAGGGCCATCTCAACCAAACATCGGGTGCCTAAATGTTTTGTTACAAACATGCTGCACTCTTGTTAATTGTTTCTTCATTCCATCATCAAATAGATAATTCGATTCCGCTAATGATGCAAAACTGTTATGGGAATGATAGGAGACTCCTACGCTAAAGAGAGTTATCTTTATAAATTTGGAACGGACACCTACATTTGTGCATACCAGATGATCCGTGTTTCTTCACTCTACCAGACTGAGAATATTCCCCGCATTTCTTCACTGACAAAGCTTAATGATTTTCCAATGGGCAACAACTATAACAAAAAGCTCATTTAGACTTGTGATTGTATCCTTTCAATGCAAATGTTTACCCTTCACCAAATGTTCTCTGAGCCGATAGAATGTAACTAATTATTTTTATAACAATAATAAACAAGTAGTCACTAGAACATCTTTATTAATATTCTAACATTCTCTATAGAAAAAGTCACAAAGCATGCTATTGAATTACTGATTCTTATTCCAACTTTAACAAATCTCCTTTTTCTTCACTTTGTTTAGAATAACATGAAAGTTGGCTCTTGTTTCAATTTTTATGAATCTCATTTTTCTCCTCTTAATTTGTTTACACTAACATGAAACTTGTTCAGCTCATCTTTATGACACACAGGTGTTCATGTGTGACTGCATGCGTACACCTGTATACATGCGTGTATTCTCCCACCACTTGCTACAGTTGTCAAAAAAATTTCCCCCGGATAAAAGTGTATGGAGATGGTAATTTGGCTTTTGTTTCAATTTTTATGAATCTCATTTTTCTCCTCTTTGTTTACACTAACATGAAGCTTGTTCAACTCATCTTTATGACACACTGGTGTGCATGTGTGGCTGTATGTGTGCGCCTGTATGCATGCGTGTATTCTCCCACCACTTGCTGCAGTTGTCAATAAATCTCCCTTGGATAGAAGTGTATGGAGATGGTAACTTGGCTCCTGTTTCAATTTTTATGAATCTTATTTTTCTCCTCTTACTTTGTTCACACTAACATGAAACATGTTCAACTCATCTTTTTGACACACTGGTGTGCATGTGTGGCTGTATGTGTGTGTCTGTATACGAGTGTGATTCTCCCACCACTTGCTGCAGTTGTCAATAAATCTCCCTTGGATAGAAGTGTATGGAGATGGTAACTTGGCTCTGGTTTCAATTTTTATCAATCTCATTTTTCTCCTCTTTGTTTACACTAACATGAAACTTATTCAACTCATCTTTATGACACATTGGTGTGCATGTGTGGCTGTATGTGTGTGCCTGTATACATGCCTGCATTCTCCCGCCACTTGCTACAGTTGTCAATAAATCCCCCATAGATAGAAGTGGTTAATGCTACTTCAAGAGTTCCAATTCTAGGGCTCTAGGAAAATTCACCACCAGCACTACACCGATGGAAAATTCACCGTCAACAATTCACCGCAGAAAATTCACGGTCACCAGCAATTCATTGCCATGGAAAATTAACTGCCAAAAATTCATGCAATTAATTTTTCACGCGGTGAATTTTCCTGTGGCGGTGAATTCAAAGGAATTCCAAAGAAACTGGAGGAGATTCCAAATTTTCTACAAATTGACAAAATGCCTAACCGTTTTATAGGTGCTATCCTTATGGTACAACCAAGCATTAGAGGCAACATTTCCTGCGAAATTTTCACATTTGGTTTAGAGATGAAGATCATAGTGATGATCCGTTGGCTGAGTAAATTGGGAGGGGTTTTGTGTTGTGATTATATAAAGCTAGGGTTTAATATAGAGTACGTATCATAATATGGTGAACCCATTGAAAGCATTGTTTTTCAATGTGATAAAGGATATGCTAAATAAGAAGTCATTTCACATTGGAAAAATCCATGTCTAAGGATTTGAAGATAAGTAAAATCAAGAAGATAAAATTGCATATATATTGGATCTTGAATTGAGAAATTGGTTCAATGAATTAATCCACAATTTATTTTTTTTAATCTAATGTCTTAATTGCATAGGAACGGAAGAATATTTATTTAATTTTTGTGGATATATAATGACTAAAAAATTTGTTTGGCATTTTAATTTTTAACATGATTGTTATAATGATTTGAAATTTGAACTGTTTGTTGTGGGTATGTGCCCGCTAAGATATTTTCCAGGTTGTTACCTTAACAAAGTTACTTTATTGCAGAATATGAAATCCAAGAATCAGACAAGAAGACCAAGGTTCTTTCGAAGACTTGTTCCATGTGCAAAACAATGATTGTAATCTACAAATTTTGTCTCTTTCATGCCCGAACCAAATGTAGTAAGAAATTAGGCAAATGTAAATTCAGTGAGAATGATCGATGTAAAAGGTATCTCAATGGAATGCAAGAGCTTGTCTAGAGAGGGAAATGCACTTAGGCAGTTGTGTGTATACCTCTTACTCAATTCCGTAGTTTTTCAATTTTAAGCATTCAGAGTTTTACAATATATGTTTGATGTAAGTAAATTCAAATAATGAAAATAATGAAAATTTATTTGGTGGGATATTAGAGGATCAAAGTGTGATTATGTATTTGTTTGATTTTGCATCATACTTTTGTTTAATTATTTATATTAAAAAAGTTCTTCCATGGATAGTTTTCAATTAATTTAGATGTATAATTTTAAATTTTAAAATATTATGATTATTATATATATATTTTATATAAATAAAAGTTGTTTTGAACTTCTATATTAGAAAGTAGTATGAATATAATTATATTTTGTTTGAATTAATGCATTATATTTTTATATGATTTAACATATAAAGTGGACTATTTATTATGAAAAAAATTGTTTGAAACAACATAGTTCTTAGTTGAAAAAATATTAAAATATTGTTAATTTTAGGTGAACATTTTAAATTTAAATCTTCTTTCATATAAATAATGAATAATGTTTTTTAGTTGGAGAATTAGTAACTAGTTAGAATGTTAGGTCAAAAGGATTGAGTGAACCTAATTACAAAAGTAGAACATTAAAAAATGGCTATATAGAAAAGCCTTCCAAAATAGAAAAAAATGAAAACCAAACTATAATTATGTTGAGAATTCTCTAACTAAGTAGCAAGGGTGGAATATAATAACATGAGCGTGTTAACAAAAACTACTAATGAGTTAACATATATTTTCAAAAATAAACTTGTAAGTAAATGAAATAACATGAAACAACTCTTTTGCAAATAAAATAACTATTAAAATCAATATACTAAAGTAAAATAGCTCTTCAAATAAAAACAAAGCCAATGATGTAATAAAATAAAATAATTCTAGTAGGGGGAGTTGATTGATGTCCCTTGCAAAACCATCCACATGGAATATAGTAATATTTTTTCACTCCAAAACACTTGAACTGCCACTTAACTATTATCAACTAAAATTTAATGTTTTGTTATGGCAAACTCTTGGATTTGAGTCTAGTTTGTACTTGTTTTGGGATATTGTGGATCTAGATAGGGGTTTGGCTCACTTTAAAGTGGACCTAAATTCATCCATTCTACAATTCCCATAGTTAACCTATATGTCCTTTTAATTTTAATTTTTTTGACCACTAAGATAGATTATTCAACCAAAAAAATGAGTTCTAACCCTAAAACTGACTTCTAAAGACCTTGAAAGTTAAAGAAAAACTCATTTTATGTCTTTTTGGAAACAAAAGTTTCAAACCAAATTAATTAGAATTAGAGGAAAATTATGGAGGATGTGACAAGTGGAAAGAGAAAGGGGTGAGGGAAATAAATACTTAAATTTAATTCCTATACAATTTGTGACTAAATTAAATAAATTAGTCCATTTATTTAATTTAGAGAGGAGAGGTGATAGAGGGGATAAAGTATTTAATTGATTAATTAAATACCTTATAGATTTATAGGACTTTAGGGATATTAATTAAATAATAGCAATATTATTTGATTAATGTGGATAAGAGGATATTTAGACAAAAAAGGGATAAATTTGACCAAACGTAAGTGGTCAAATTTAGGTGTCTACATTTTGCCCCTCTTTGAAATGGTGTTACGAAGAGCATCATTTCAAAGATGATTAAAACATAGAACTAGGGAGAACATGGTTAGATTAGGGAAGATGCCCCAATCATTCAAAGGAGTGACTAGGAAGAAAGATGATGGGAGTGAAGGTGAAGATTAGGGATTGAGGGTGCCCCCTCGAGAGGACATGCAAGTTCAAGAGAACACATGTGTGATCTCAAAATGGATGACATGATGCAAGGATAGATGGGGAAGATGATGCAAAATGATGAATAAAATGCAGGATGAGAGGAGAAGAGATAATGGAAGGAAAAGATGATAAGCAAGCAAGCACAAATGGATTGAAGAAAAATATGATGTTGCCCTGATAAAGCTACAAGCCAAGATTGATTGATGGTGGATGGTGTTGTTGATGAGGGAACGATATATCCCAAAATAACACAAGGATTGGGAAGGACACATCCTGGTGATGATAATGATGAGAGCATTGTTGATGAGGGAACGATATATCCATAAACAACACAAGGATTGGGAAGGATACATCCTGATGATGATAATGATGAGAGTGTTGTTGACAAGGGAAAGATATATCTCAAAACAACACGAGGACTGGGAAGGAGACATCCTGATGATGATAATGATCTGGAACAAGGCTAGGAACAAGACTACATATGCGATTGGATGAGTTGTGCTAGATTGAAGGGGTGAGGATTGGATTGAGATGTGAGATTGTTGAAATGAATGAAGATGATGGAGGAAAAGATGCTTAGAATAACGAATCTATATTACCCTAAGAAGATTGAAGAGATAATGAAATGATGAGGATGGATGAAAAGATTCTTAGAATAACAAATCTATATTATCCTAAGAAGATTGGAGAGATGATAAAATGATGAGGATGGATGAAAAGATGCTTAGAATTACAAATCTATATTATCCTAAGAAGATTGAAGAGATGATGATATGATGAGGATGGAGGAAGTGGAGTGATGAAAACATATAGGATAGATAGATGAGTGAGTGATGAAGGATGAATGGATGAGAAATATGTAGGGTGAGTGGATGGGGGGGTTTTGATAGATGAGAGGATGGGGGATTGAGTAATTTGATGTTATGTGTTATGCTTCCATGTAGTGAGCACTTAATTTGATATAACATGGGATACTAAGCACCAGGGTATGAGGAATCAAGGTGACTACGTATCATATGCATAGGATTAACACAACAAACAAGAAGGTTTAGCCAACATCTTGCAAAGTCACGAAGGGCTTTGGTGGGGTCGATGTTGGAAAACCACAAACACAAGAGGTTTCCCCAACATAACACAAGACCATAAGGGATCTTGGTGGGTACAACACAGGACAACCGAGAAAACATGACCACAAAAAAAACCAAGAGATTCCCCCACTTCTACCAGTCAAAGTGCACCATGATATAATGGATTGTGGTGACCTCAAGTAGGTATAGTAGGTAGCTCAAAAGATAAACATAATGCAAAAGCACCAAGAAATAACAATAAAATCTCAAATATCCTTTGCCATGAGGACTATAGGTGGATGGGATTGATGTGGTCTGATGTGAGGAATGATATATCCTATGAAGACCAAGTATGGGGTAGAGTCAAGGATCAACATGACATAAGATACCCAGGATAGGTTGGAACCTCTACAAGATATTGAATTTTTTTGTTAGGAATCAACTAGATAGGGACCCTTGGTCACACAACAGACAAGAAGACAAAACCTAAAGGATGGACCTAGGCCTAGGGGCTCATCAATGATGGCCTTGCCTACATAAAAATGTAAAGGCAATGTAGTTTGACAAACTCATACAATGGATGATGGATGATGCAACACAAGACTTAATGATAGGAAAAAACAATGATAGGCCTAGATGATGACACAATACTAACCTTATGTACAAGTCGATCGATATATACAAGATGCAAAATATTTATAGGAGTTTATGGATTGCATGGAGCTTAGAAATGGGATAGTTATCCAAATTATCAAAAGATGAATTGGGAGGATGATGGGATAGATTGATGAGAAATGTACAGCAATATGAGATTAGTAAGATGTGGGAATAGATAGGAGTGATACTAGTTGGATGGATGGAGCCTACATCTAGATTCCAATGACAAGGGATTATGGGACGAAAGGATGATATGGATGAATGGATGGAGAGATAAAGATGGGGAGATGAAAATAATTATTGGAGGGGTGTATGGGAAGATAAGGATTGGGAAATGGAAATGTTTATTGGATCGAGGGATGAAGGCTTTGAAAGTATGAATGGAAGGTGGATGTGGGGATAATGATAGTGGGATGGAAAGGATAATAGGATGGCAGGAAGGGTGAGATACAAATTTGGAGATGGAATTGATTATAGTATGGATGCATGGTATGTAATGAGATCTCCAAGGACAATGCCATGAAGTTATAATAGGCCCCACTCTAGAGATGTCATGTGTGATGAGGCAAGGGAGATGCAAGCTAGGAGGATGGGTAAATAAGGGAGTGAGATGGATATGGATATGATGTATGGATAATGAAGGTAGATGGATGATAGCATGATGAGTGGATAAGGAATATGATAGTGTGGATAGAGGGGATGTATGCCAAGAGGGGTCCAAAACATGTATAAATATTTTCACTGTTTGTATCAAGATCACAAGGAGGATGAAAGGATTGAGATAAATGGCATATGATAGGTGTAGTGTAGGAAAATGCATACCATTGCATTTTCACACTTTTTTGGGCCCACCATGCTTTGTTTATCCTTATTTATGTCTTAATTGGTCCTATTTTGCATCCACAAGCCTAATAAATTATATCTTTTTATGGCTAATCCCAACAAACATCAAAGGATAAATGATAATTTAATGATTCTGGTTGTGTCCCTGATTTTTGGACTGGGACTAAGACACCACCTAGGGTGTCTTTGTCCTCCAAAAGTCTTGGGACCCTAATTTCAAATGCACCTTAAATGGGCCCCTTTTTGGAGTCTGCGCCTCAAGTTTCATGCCTCGAGACTAAGACGCCACTTAAAGGGCATCTTAGTCCTCCTTTCAGGATTTAATTTCAATTCTTGGTGGGATTTAGCCTCCTTTAGTTAATGAATTCATATGTTGGATTGTTGTGGTGTAATTTCAAGATATTAAGCATAGATAAGTATAAATACAAGGTTCCTTCACCCATTTCTTACCAAGCAAGTTGAATGAGCATTCCTAATAGCATATTTGAGTTCACAAGAGCATTCAAGAACAATTCATCAAGCATTTGGAGCCATCATCAAGATTCAAGCATCATATCAAAGATATTCTTGCATCATGTGTGTTTTTGAGCTAACATTTGTGATGTAAGGTTTTGATTCAAGCAAACAATTCAAGTCAAGATCTATCAAGCATTCCTTCAATTCAAGATCTACATCCAATCTAGCCACTTCATACAAGTTTGTAGATTTCATAACAAGGGTTTGGAGAGTTGCAACATAACACTTTGTTCATTCATCATTTCCCTTCATTATTCAATTTCATTTCAAGGTTTAATTACCAACAAGGGGTTTGACCAAGGAAAACCCCAATTTACTAACAATCAATAAGTTTTTTCTCTCTTGCATGTTTGTGTTTACAGATTTAGGTTGAAGACTTGAAGATCATTTGAAGTGCAAAGTTGCATTGTAAAGCTGTCATCTTCACGAAAAACTCACCTGCAGGCCAAATTTGGAAGTTTCAAAACCTCAAATCTGAGAAGAAGGAAGTGCAAACATTGAGACTTAGGATCACATTCAGAATTTCATAAATTTAAGACGGGACTAAGACAACAGTAAGGGTGTCTTAGTCCCCCCAAGGGTATTTTGTGAGGATTCTTTCAGATTATGTTTCAACATCTAAAGATTCCACATTTCCCCTGAAAAACAACAACGTGACTAAGACAATAGTAAGGGCGTCTTAGTCCTCCCTAGCATATTTTGACAACATTTTTGCATTTCCAGAATCCTCATCGCATTTCCAAACTTCCCAGGTACACACATCCTAACTTTTTGTTACTTAATTTTTTCATTTTCTCTCATCATTTGACTTGCATTATTAGGTTTCATGTGTTGAATGTTAAGTTGTATTTTACAGGATTTTGCTTGGTGATGAACTCTTCAAAGCCTAAAAGAACCCCTCCTAGGTCTTCCTTGTTGAGAATTGACTCACCTTTGGGTTGATAGTCAATCGAATTTAGGATCCTTGGGCATTCTTGAATGATAATTGGAGAAGAGTGGTGTTATATGACCTAGGCCATAAGGCACCCATTTCCCCTATTGTTCATTTTGGTGAACCTGACATTTTTGAACATTCATTTTCTGATTTGGAGTTCATTAAAGTCCTAGATCTAGGTTGCATTCATTCTTGCATTACATCTTGCATTAGTGAAAGTGCTTCTAAGGTTTCTCATATTTGCATTAGTGAAAGTGCATATAGGTTGCATTTTTTCTTTCTTGCATCATCTTATCTCATTGAAAAACTAAAAAGTGCATTGTCAATTATCCTAATTGCATTTAGGAACATTTTTATTGCATTTAAAATTGAAAATAATTGCATTCAATTGCTTGTCATTAGTTACTTTTTCTTACATTCATTTATATAGTTTTTTGTTTCTAAACATTAGGTCCCTGGGTAGGCAACCTAGGAACACTGTTATCAACTCAGACTTTGTTGTTTTTTTGGAAAAAAACCTTTACTGGGACTAAAATTCCCTTACTGGAATCTTAGTCCCTCTGTGGGTTTTTGGCTCAAAACCCTCTCTATGTTGTTTGTTGTCTGTTCTAGTTTTTAGAACCTCAAAATTTCATCAATAGGACCAAGACGCCCTTACTAGCATCTTAGTCCCTGTTGACTTTGACTTTGCAGTTTTCAGGGTTTGAAATTGCTTTTTTGTGCTTTTATTTGTTACTTTCAGTTTTCTATTACAATTTACAAAATTGTTGTTATTCCAATTTCTTTCATTTCAAGTGTAATTGTAAGCATACAACATTGTGTACATTGCACTTTCTTTGGTTTATCCCTTGCATGAGTTGTACTACTTGGTTTCCTACTGTCAATACTATGGTGAGACAAAGTGCAAGACTCATGGCATCCCATGATAAAACACTCATTATGGATCTTGGGTTATCTAGCTCTCTTACTCCTAGTGTTGGTATTAGTTCACTAGGTATGGACTATACCTTTGATACCTCTTTTGCTATGCCTACCTTACCTACAAGTGTTATGCCAAGTGTTCAAACAATGATTGATCATATCCCTCAAGAAAACATAATGAAAATGCATGAAGAATTAGCCCATTTACAAGATAGCATGAGTACTGGAAACATTTCCAACACTATTATACCTGCCATTGATAGTATTCACCACATGATGGGAAGTGATGAAGGACTAGGAATTGTGCGTAACATAGCTCAAATCTTTGGAAAACATCTTCATTCCACCACCAATGGTGCTCAAGCTTCAAAGAATGTGCAAAATCAGGGAGGAGATCAAACTCCTCCCCCTTCAACCATAACCTCCATTCCCACCTATACAAATCCTCAAGTGACCACAATGATGCAACCAACTAGCATTGTCTTTCCTACCTCACACACTTCAACTAGTTCTCCTTATACCTATGTGGCATCTAGCCTAATATCTCCTCCCATAAGCAATCCATTCACTTGTCCTTCCAACACATACACACCACCACCATATTCACCTCCATCTCAAAACACAAACAATGACCCTATCATTAACCACCTTTTACAAAGCCTCTCATCCATTCAACATCAAGTTTCCACCATAAATCAAAATCAAAATGGTCCACCTTCATACTATGTCAAAAGTAACCCACTTTCTTTGGAGATATTAAGAACTCTAATGCTACAAGGTCTAGAGATCCCTAGATTTGAGAAATATGTATCAAAGGGAGATCCTACTAATCATGTTAATGCCCTCATTGCTTTGTGTAGTGACTTTATCCTTGAGGAATTTTTTTTAGCTAAGCTTTTTCCCCAATCCTTAAAAGATGCTTCCTTGTACTAGTTTTCTACATTACCGAATAACTTAGTTCGTTCATTTAATGAACTTGTTGAAGCCTTTATTAACCATTTCCAAGAGCATGTATGGTTCTTAAAATGACATTAGTTGATTTGATGAGATGTAAGCAAAATGAGGGTGAAAAAGTCACCGACTTTATTTCACATTACCAATCACTTTATTCTCAAATTAGTGTGAAGATTCCCGATTCTCACTTTCAAATAGAAAATTTACAAAGTGAGATACGAGACAAGCTTACCATGATGAAATTCCCTTCATGTACTTATGCACTGCCCTTCGATATTATTAGAATTCTGTAGGTAGTTGTGAACCAAAAACCACCTCTACCTGTCTTGAAAAGTATGAATCTTCAAACCAAAATACTGACCAACCTTTCAAAAGACAAAATAAAAATTTCCTTCAACTAAATTCCACATCCCAACCTACCCAACAAGTTGATACCCAAGTAGCTGTTGTAAAGAAGAGTAATCCTTATATCTTTGGGGATCCACAAAGACAATTTACTCCCTTACCCAACACACTCCAAAATATCATGACGAGCAACTATTAAACAAAAACATGCTTACCTTACCTCCCATTCGACCTCTCGACTCTAGCAATCCCTTACCTTTGAGCTTTAGACAATTCTTATTGTGCTTATCACCAAGAAAAAGGACATGATATAGAACAATGCGAGCATCTTAAACACCTCATCGATCCTAGTCATATCCAAATTGGAGGTGTCAATGAAAAAGGTAATAAATTTGTAGCTCCTCCTAACCAAAACTTGCAAATATTTACCAATCCCATGCCCACCATAATATTTTATTTGTTAAGGCTAGTGAAACTAAGCCCGATGTGATGAATGTTGACACAGATGATGATAACATGAATAATACCGAACAAAATCCTATGGATGATGATGGACAAAATCCTATGGATACTAATGGCCAAAGTCCTATTAGTACAATGATAGGAGTGATTGAAATTGAGCCTCGTAAACAACAAACCAAAATGCTTATTCACATTACTTTCTCTTCAAAAAAACAATAAAAAATGCACCTAATGGTCCTCTTTACATACTCGGAAGAATCAATGACAAGACCACTCCTGGGATTTTAATTTCTCTTGTATGTGGAGATAATGTGATCACAAAAGAACTCTTATATGTGCATGAACTTACTCAATATGGATATGATAAACTGAAAGAATGGATTAAAATGCATGATGGTTTTTCTCGTGCTACGATGGGCTCGATCACACTCCCTTTACAAGTAGGACCAAATAAATCAATTGTATCATTCTCTATCATCTCTAATTCAAATCAATTTTGTTTGAAGTTTGGCTTCAAATGGCTTCACTCCATGAATGTGGTCCCATCAGTTGTCCATAAGTGCTTAAAGTTTCTAGTTAAAAATGAAATATTCACTGTGAACCATAGTGGCTTTAGACCTCCATCTTCCCACGGAAATTTTTCCTTAGACTATTTTTGGCCTAAGCCCATGGAACCTATAAGACCTCATGAGGACTTCCTTTTCCTATCCTACCAAAAGTTTAAAGAAAAATCCATAGCCAAACTATCCCTTGAAAATTTTCCTCCTCTAGTCCTTGAAGAAAACAATATTGAGCTTAAAGCCCTTCTGACTAACAAAGACCCATCCATAAAAAATCCCTTTCCTATTTCATACAAAAGGCCAAGAGAAAACCAAACAAGTCCTAATTCACCTCCTAAGAAAATTTATAAAGCCAAAGAGAAAGTGGTCAAGCAACCTTCCATGGCTTCTTTTGTTCTTCCCTCACAAGGTTCTTCCCTCACAAGGAGAAAAGGAAACTATGGTCAACAAACCCACTCCTACACAAACGCAAATTAAAAACCGTAATAAAAGGAACCAAAATGCTAGAGAGTGTAGGCATAGACGTCGTGCTATTGCTCAAAAAATGAACAAAGAGAACAACATAGAAAATCAAAATCCAAATTTGATAGAAGTAATAAACGATGAGCCTCCTCCATTATCAGAACCAACAACTCTTATGTCTCCAACACAACAAGGACCAACACCTTCTATGAATATTATCATTCATCCTCCTATTGTGGTTAACTTGGATGATGATGAAGAAATCGCTAAAATTGATGAGCAATTGCATAATGAGTTGAATTTTCTATTTTCCTTTTTTATGAGCTTAGACAATAACAACCATGATGATCCTCCTAAACTGAGCAATTCACCATGTGTTGAACCTAGTGATTCTCCTAGTAAAACACTTGATGTTATCCCTCTTGCTAGTGATCTGCATTCCGCATATTCTGAAGAAGATTGGGATGCAGTTGACCTGTTGGATGGTTGAATTTCCTGATCTTTGCTACTCTTTTTGCTTTCCTTTTTGTTTTTGGTTGATCGCATGTGTGTAATGTGATCCCTCGTATTGTTTGATGTTTCTTGTCTATGTGCATTCCTCTATTTGTACCTACATTGTTCTATATGCCGTAAGATTTTTTTCTTTTCATTGGTCTTTACCTTTCATTTTCATTTATCCTTTCATTTTTGTCTTGCATTTTCCTTTTGGAGATGATGCAAGGCATCGAGACACCCTATCTCTTCCATGTTGACCAAAAAGATTTTTCATTATCTTTTCTTTTTGTTGCACTTTTGTCTTGTGTTTTCCTTTTTGAGATGATGCAAGGTGTTGAGACATTTATGTTTCTTCCATACCCTTTTTTCATTTTTTTTGCTCTCTTTGTGTCATTCTTCCAGTTCTATGTGTATTTGGGGAATGGTGAAAGTTTTGAGCTCTTTAATATCATTGCAACAAAGATAGATATTGACCCTGAATCCATAGATCCCTCATGTGTTTCTAGGGGGCAACCCTCTTTTTTTTTCATGTTTTGGCTACTTTAAAGTAATTGCTCACAACATGGTGTTTAGCAATTTCTTTAAAGTGAGGGCATACATTAGCATTATTTTGGCATGATTTCATTTACATTTGTTTCCATGTTCCTTGATGTTTTTTTCTTACTTCATGCAATGTGATTTTCTCTTTTTGGTGACATTGGGAGTAATGTCCTTCAAAAGCGTGATCTATCTTAGCATATTAAATTCCTCTTAGTGGTGATGTGACACACTACATCCCCTAAGTTGTGAATCTCTTATCCTTTGATTGGTCCTCTTTTGGATACATTAGGAGCAATGTCCCCTAAGATTAAGACCTCACATGAACTAAGCAAAATCCCTTCAAACATCCCTCTTTCCTGTTGCATTTTCTCTTTGTACCTTATTAAAGTCATGGAGGTATGGCTTTGATATGGTTCCCTGGGGCTCACCTAGTGAACAACTAGTTTTACTAGCCCTTGTGAGCATGCATTTTATCTTTGTACCTTATTAAATTCATGGAGGTATGGCTTTGATATGGTTCCCCTGGGGCTCACCTAGTGAATAACTAGCTTCACTAAACCTTGTGAGTGTGCATTTTTCTCTTTTTCCTTATCATGGTCATGGGGGTATGAATTTGATATGGATCTCTTGGGGCTCACCTAGTGGACAACTAGCTTCACTAGCCCTTGTGAACATGCGTTTTGTTTGCATAGTGAACAACACATTCCACTTGTAAACATTTTTGGACAAACAACCTTGACCCGATCCACAATGTGTTGGACGACCAGTCAAATCTTGATCCATTGCATTTTTCTTTTTTCTATCTTTGATGGTGCATGTTTGTGATCTAGTTATGGATTCATATATCATCCACATGTGTGTTCCTTTGTGCCTATGTTGGTTTGTAATAGGATCTTGATTCTGGGGGCTTGGCCACCCTCTTGGTTATTATCATCATATCTTATTAGCATTCATACATTTGAACCCCTCTTGATTGCGTGGTTGGCTACTTTATTGTGAGTTTGAAGCAAGTTCATCCTCTCATTAAAGTGGGGGCTAAATGTAGTGTAGAAAAATGCATACCCTTGCATTTTCACACTTGTTTGGGCCCGCCTTGCTTTGTTTATCCTTATTTGTCTTAATTGGTTCTATTTTGTATCCACAAGCCTAATAAATTATATCTTTTTATGGCTAATCCTGACAAACATCAAAGGATAAATGATAATTTAATGATTTTGGCTATGTGTCCCTAATTTTTGGACTGGCACTAAGACACCACCTAGGGCACCTTTGTCCTCCAAAGGTATTGGGACCATGATTCAAATGCACCTTAAATGGGCCCCTTTTTGGAGTCTGTGCCCCGAGTTTCATGCCTCGGGACTTAGACACCACCTAGGGCTTCTTAGTCCTCCTTAAGTTATTTTTGGGATTTAATTTCAAATCTTGGTGGGATTTAGCCTCCTTTAATTAAGGAATTCATACATTGGCTTGTTGTGGTGTAATTTCAAGATATTAAGCATAGATACATATAAATACATGGTTCCTTCACCCATTTTCTTACCAAGCAAGTTGAATGAGAATTCCTAATAGAATAATTGAGTTCACAAGAGCATTCAAGAGCAATTAATCAAGCATTTGGAGCCATCATCAAGATTCAAGCATCATATCAAAGATATTCTTGCATCATGTGTTTTTTTGAGCTAACATTTGTGATGTAGGGTTTTGATTCAAGCAAGAAATTCAAGTCAAGATCTATCAAGCATTCCTTCAATTCAAGATCTACATCCAAGGTAGCCACTTCATACAAGTTTGTAGATTTCATAACAAGGGTTTGGTGAGTTACAACATAACACTTTGTTCATTAATCATTTTCCTTCATTGTTCCATTTCATTTTAAGGTTTAATTACCAACAAGGGGTTTGGCCAAGGAAAACCCCCATTTACTAACAATCAACAAGCTTTTCCTCTCTTGCATGTTTTTGTTGTAGATTTAGGTTGAAGAAAAAGATCATTTGAAGTGCAAAGTTTCAAAGTTGTATTGTAAAGTTGCAATCTTCATAGAAACTCACCTGCAGGCTAGATCTAGAAGTTTCATGACCTAAGAACTGAGAGGAAGGAAGTGCAGACATTGAGTCTCGGGATCACATTCATAGATTTTAGAAATTCGAGATGGTATTAAGACAACAGTAAGGGCATCTTAGTCCTCCCAAGGGTATTCTTTAGGGATTCTTTCAAATTCTATTCCAATATCCAAAGATTTTGCATTTCCCCCAAAAAATGGCAGCAGGACTAAGACAACAGTAAGGGTGTCTTAGTCCTCCTAGCATATTTTGAAAACATTTTTGCATTTCCCAAATCCTCATCACATTTCCAAACTTCCCAGGTACACACATCCTAGTTTTCTGTTACTTAATTTTGTCATTTTCTCTCATCATTTGACTTGGATTATTAGGTTTTGTGAGTTGAATGTTAAGTTGTCTTTTCCAAGCTTTTGCTTGGTGGTGAACCCTTCAAAGCCTAAAAGAACCCCTCCTAGGTCTTCATTGTTGAGAATTGACTCACCTTTGGGTTGATAGTCAATCCAATTTAGGATCCTAGGGAATTCTTGAATGACAATTGGAGAAGAGTGGTGTTATATGACCTAGGCCAAAGGCACCCATTTCCCCTATTGATCAATAGGTATGATGGGTAAGATAGGTGGTATGAAGAAGATGAAGGAAGGGGAGGCATATGATGGAGTTGCCCCCAAGTGTGGAAAGAAAATGGATGGGGATTTACATATGATGCCTTTTTTCCAAGTTTTCATCATGGTACTTGTCCAAGGTGCTTGTTTTCCAAGATTTCACCTTTCGACGAATTGAATTTTAGCTTTACTATATTATTATTATTTTTGATTTTTTTGGATATTTTATATTTTTTGGATTTTTTTGGGAAGTGTGGAAGGAGATGGATGAGGATAGGGATGTGGATAAGAGATGGAGGAAGGAATCAAGCATAAAATTCCATACCAAGGTAAAGATCCCATGTGTGAAGGGACTATTGGTTGTTGGTACAACCTTGTTAAGATAGGTAAATTATGCAAGGGAATAGATTAAAGGGAGTTAATGGGGGGGATATGTGGGATAATGAATGGGATTTTGGAAAGTGTATGTATAGGATGATGGAAGGGAAGTGTGATGTTGGGATGTTTGCAAGGCCAACATTGGCACATATGGTGGTGGATGTGGAATGATAGGAGGATTAATATATGGAGAATGTGGGGATGATGGAGGAGTTGGGATAGTGAGTTTTGGGACATAGGAAACCAAAATAGATTTAGCAAATGGAGAATGGGGATGCATAGCTTTTGAATTAGAAACTTTGGATGCCAATATGGATTTTTCATTTGAACGTATTGCATCTTTTTATTTTGGGATCCACATGAGTTTGATTTTTTCTTTAGTGGTCCTTTGTGGCCTTTGGGATTAAGTGCACTTTTGGATTGGATTTTTCTTTTCTCTATCATGTCTATTCAAGGGGACATGGGGGTATGTAAATTCATGTGGATGTTGAGATTTATGAATTTTTACTTTGGCATCGAAGTTGCTTCCAATAGCAATGGGATGGGTATGAGGAGATGGAACATGTAGAGGGAATATGAATGGAGTGATAGAGGTAGGATGTTGGATAGAATGCATATATGGAGGGTGTTGGATGATAGAGGTGTGCCTTTGTTGATCTTGATTAGGGATTAGGAGAGTAGAATTTTTATGATGGGTGATCCATATAGGAGATGAGTGAAGAGGGGGATGAGTAGGATAATATGGAGGAGGGGAATTTGGGATATAAGGGCCCAAATGGACTTGGTAGATGAAGGATGTGTGATGGTGGATTGAGGGACATAGGGACCCAAAATAGATTTAGAGGATGAAGGGGGGATATGGAAAGTTATTTTGGGGTGGTATGATGGAGGAGGCAGGATGGCGACAAATGTTTTAGTGGAATGATGGGAAGTCCATGTTGTTCTTTTGGAAGAAGGGACTCGCTTGGGAGGCATGAAGGTTGTACCAATATTTTCTTATTGTGAGCCTTGAGATATGTATTCAAGTCCTTGTGCACGTGGATGTTCCTTGATATGGATGGGATCTAATATACCTTTTTCATGAAGGCCTAAGCCTTTTCCTTGATAGTTCATGGTCTTGAGCATTCAGTTTATAATAGGATGCTTTTTATTTTGGAAACATGATGTAAGTCCATTATTAGGTGGAGGAGGATGGGTGGTATATATTATTTTCTCTTCTACTACGAGAGAACCACCATGGATGAATGTAATAGGACCAAGGGGATATGGAGGTGGTGTTGGGATGGTTTGGATAGTTAGTGATAAAGGATCATGAGATGGATTAGATGGGATGGTAGGATCTAGATTTGGAAGAGGGGATGATAAGGAGTCATGAGAGGGATTGCGAGAAGTGATTGTATCTTGTATGCCAAGGGGTTCATGGGATGGAGTGGATGAGGGACTATGATCTTGAGATGGAGTAGATGGGATAGTAGGATCTTGATGTGGATGAAGGGATATGTTGATATGCTTTGGAACAAGCTCTTGGCATGTTTCAACTTGTGTGGATGTTGTGACAATGGAGGAGTGATGGGTAGACTCCTTGGATGGGGTGAATGGAGGGATAAAGGATTCATGGAGTTCATGGGAGTGGATTTGGTTAATACTAGGAGTAGGAGAAGGGGATTGTATTTGGGTTGAATTTGATTAGTTGGGTGGTGTTAGGAGTGGTAAGAGGAATGATAGGTGTGGGATGTAGAAGGGCCTCATCACTAATGCCTATGCACAATGGATTGGGGTGGCATGAATCCACAAAATTGGGATGTGGATGTGGTGGTGACTTCTTGACCATGAGTCCTTGGATGACATCTAGAATGAGATACTTGTGTATTTTAGAAAAAATGAAATATAGAAGAATAGCGTAGGGTTCAAACACATCTAGGGTTTTTTTACTAAATTTAGAATATTTCACCAAAATTACTAAATATAGAAAGGGAAAAATGGGGTGAATGAACCCACCTATTCTTCTATTTCATTTAGGAAATGAGATCGCCCAAGTTAAAATCCACTTTTAACCCTTAGGTGAGTGAATTCTTTGAGGAATCTTGCAATTTCTTGTTTTGTGCTAGGACGGGGGTCTAGGTCAAACAACACTTTGGGGAGAAAGATTAAAAATAGTAAATCAACTCCAAAATGGACTCTATAACTTGGATTCAGTATATTAAACATAAGACTGATGGAACCTACAAAGGTTCTAGAGAATCTGCAAGAGATAAATCTTGCGTACCTCTCACAAAAAGGTGTTTTCAGATGCTAAATGAGGACTCATTTGCCCTATGGTGATTGGTTCCTAGATAGGGCTCTGTAAATATGGTTTCTAGGTTCTCTTTTTTTGTGTCTACACTCCCAAATCCCTGATTTTCATAGTCATACTGTCAGAATTAAATGTCATAGGTAAGTTTTCATGAATTTTCAACAATGATGACAACAAATGCAACTTTGAAAACTTTGCAATTTTTCTCTTCAAGAGATCTTGCACCTAAAATATTCAAAAAAAAAATCAAGTGGGAAAAATGTTTTGTTGTTGGTGAAAGGGGGTTTTCCTTGGTCAAACCTCATTTTGGTAATTAAACCTTGAAATGAAACAATGAAACATGAAGAAATGATGAATGAACAAAGCAATGTCACAACTCACCAAACCCTTGAATGGACCTTCGAATGTAGATCTGCAACTTGCATGAAATTTCTTCAATGGATGTGGATCTTGATCTTGAAACTTGATTTGAAACAATGCCTTTGAATGCTTGAATGGATCTTGAACACTACATCAACAAATTAGCTCTAGCAAGAAGACTTTAATATGATAATAGGATCTTGATTGCTGCAATAAATCTTCAATAAATCCATTTTGGAATGCCATGAAATGCTCTTGAAATGTTCTTGATAATGCTCACTTGAATGCTCTAGGTGCTCATGAAAATTTTCTCATAAACTTGCTAGGTGAAACCTAGTGAAATGACCTTATATTTATACATATGTTACATTAATTCCTAAAATTCAAATAATACAAGCCAACATGTGAATACACATTTAAAATCATTGAAATACCACCAAAAATATTGTAAAAATTTAGGTCCTAGGCCTAAGTGAGGACCCGTTCACCCTTGGATGAATGTGTCCTAGGTCACTTACCTAGGACACACATTCTCCAATGATAAATGTTATGTCATGGCATTAATGAATGTTTGGTTTTCCTCTTCGAAAATTGTAATTAATTAGGCTTGGATTTGAATTAAAGGGGCCAATTAAGGAAAATTAACCTCAATTAATTAATAAATCCCTAGATGAGTGTGAAAGTATAAAGATACACCTTACAACACCATAAATAAGGCACAATTAAGTCCATTTTATCTAATAAGGCCCTAAACTTAAT
>VDFB02383073.1:0-23957 GCA_007258455.2 Sequoia sempervirens | reverse complement strand
GTGATGCCTATTTCTTGCTAAAGTGTAAATATATAGTCTTCATATCCCTACTTCTTATCAAGTTTATTCTACATTTCTTTCTCCTTCGTGTGTAATTGTATTGCTGGAGTTTGTAAATCACGGTCACCATATGAATTATAGGAAATGCCAGTTAGGGAACAGGTTCTGATACCATTCTACTCTTGTAATTTTGCATTGATTTAGTATGTGTTTAGATAGATTAGAAACCAGTAAAGCCTCAATATAAGCCTCACTGGGAGTGCCATAAGTGAGGATGATAAATCAAAAATTATTTTCACATTCTTTTGGTGCGAGGTTGATGTGTCTTGAATGTTTCATTTGGTTCTGCTTTGATGTGTAACCAATAATTTTTCATAAATGCATTCTTATATCCATTGAAACTTGTGCTATAGCAATTTTTTCTCACACATGTATATTCAGTGTACACTATTTATTATATTTATTTATCAGCATTTCACTTGGCTGGTCTCTCTTAACTCTTGAATCTGTTATCCTCTTATTGTATTCTTTACTTAAACTTATGGTTTTTTCTTGATATTCTTGGAATTTGACTGGATTTTGGCTTCATATTGTGAAGTTACTATATTCTTCAAGTCATTGAAAATGACAATAAGGGAGGCTGTCACGTTTTTCGTAAATGGGGCCGAGTTGGTAATGATAAAATAGGTGGTCAGAAACTGGAAAAGATGCCGAAATCTGATGCAATTCGTGAATTCAAGCGATTATTCCTTGAAAAGACAGGAAACACATGGGAAGCCTGGTTAAAAAAGGACAATTTTGAGAAGCAGCCTGGCAAGTTTTTACCTTTGGAAATTGTATGACTACAATACTTTTCACTTGTTTTGAATATAATCATATGTTCTTTACAAATATGGGTATATATTTAGTTTTAATATATATTATTGTGGAATTTTATTAGGATTATGGAGTCGATGAATCTCGACAAAAAGAGATTGCTATTATGGGTTCAAAAAGCAAACTAGATCCACGGGTGATAGACCTTATGAAATTGCTATTTGATCTTGAGACCTATAGGTGATGACATTCTTTTGCACCATCTTTGTTCACATTCTAATTCTTTTCCTATCTTGTGTTCAACAGAATTATTGACATCAATAAGAAAATTTTGCATATTGATAAGATTAATTATATGCATGTTTTCAGGGCTGCCATGATGGAGTTTGAGATCAATACATCAGAAATGCCTCTTGGAAAGCTTAGCAAAAGTAACATCCAAAAAGGTTTGTGTTTTTGTTTTTTTCTTTTTGAATTGCATGTTTTTTACAAATATTCTGCTCTTACAGGCATCAACATGAGACCAATACAAGCTCTTGTGAACATTTGTTATAGACCAAAGTTTGCATGGACACGGATACGGATACAAATACGGATACGGTATCGGATAAGGATACGGCCATATTTTAAGACCCCCAATATGGATACGGCTGGATATGACTTTCATAAAAAACACACACATTTTCTAAGTTATTAGAGTAGATTTTCATTACTTTATAAGCAAATAAGTAAATATAAATTAAAATAATATTAAAATTTAAATATTAATAATTGAGTAGAGAATAAACTATTAATTATATTTAAAATTTTTATTATATTTGAAGAATAAGTTTTTTTTTTTTAAATCTCTAATATTTAAGCAACATAATATAAATATAAAATTATAAACAATTAACTTTTTTAAATCTATAAAAATTAAAATGCCAAGGAAATAGTAGAGTTGCGCTGGAAGAAGACCTAGAAAAATGGGTCGCTGAAATAGAAAAACGTTTCATTTGTCTTCCTCTTTTGGTCTAGGTTTTGTTTATACAAAAACAAAAAAGAAAATTGCAGGATTGAAGTTTTTAAAGATTAAATTTAGGAAAATTCATGTTAGATTTTTTGAAAATCAAATCACATAGTATACGGCATGGATGGAAAATCAATATTTTTTGGGCATGCATGGGTATGGTATCCAACATGTATCTGCGGTGTATCATACCCGTATCCATATCGGATATGGGGATACGCGCACCCGGGGAGGGGCGGGGTTGTATCCGGCTACTTTGTTATAGACTAATACAAGCTCCTTACGGGTAAACACACTAGAAATCACTTATTGAAGACCAAGAGTCACTTCTTAGAAATTCACTTTATTTAGAAACCGCATCTACATTAGAAGCCAAGTATGGAAGACCAAGAGTAAACTTAGAATTCCAAATAAGATATCCCTATAGGAATTTTAACTTGGGTCAACACAATGAGAATCCAATGTTTTAACCAATTAAATTCAACCTCTTGAATGTAAAAGGGAAAAATAAATGTTTGTGTTCATAGATCTTTCTTGACATAAATTCTGAACTGAAACAATGATAAAAAGTCACTGACCCTTCATATGTACTGATGGATTTGACATCTGAATATCCAGAAATCTAGTGACTTATGGAATTTTTTTTATGTTAATTCACTATCTCATATGGTGTTATATTCTTATTATCTGACAAATCAGTGTAATGAGAAGGTAATTTGGTTTTGATATCAGGCGTCACAAGATTGCTGATATGTAGATATCTCTTAGAAGTGTTCTTGGTAAGCAAGCATTTCATTGTTCAAAAGTTATTTTGTTTCCATGTAGAAGCTACAAAGGTTGTTTAGAACTATTGTTCTTGGGATGGGATGCAATTTAATGTGTTCCTTGCTTCTTGCTTTTAGTTTGTAGCTACTGATGCTAGACTGCTAGGCAAACCCAAATGTCTTGATACCCCTAAAATACAGTGTCCTAGTTGATTTTGGTTTCCTAATGGCCTTGAAATAAATGATCATCAATCAAATTAAAAACTGAGGTGTTACATGTAAGAGCCAACAAATGCCAAAAAACGCTCCTCAAGCAACAAGTTGAGAAATTGAATTCGTCATCCAATTGATATCTCATAAATTGTTCTCATCAATAGAACAATTAGACTCATTGCCTTTTGCAATGAGGCTCCAACCACTCTTGGTTAAATGTTTTGCTCCTGGTCAATTTTTGCTAGCTTTTTGGGCTCACCATCTCACTATTATATTGGGCTGTAATTGTAATCAAGTGGTAAAACGATAAGCTTCTATCTCCCAAAGACAAGCTTGTTTCTCTTAACAGAGCTTACAAAGTTATATGTCAACCAATTCCTCTATTGTTGAGATGCAAAGATTGCATACAACAAAAAGTCTCTATTTCCAAAAGACAATTTTGTTCCTCTTAACAAAGCATACAAGGTTATATGTTGACCAACTCCTCTCAATAGTAGGGGAACTATAAACTTGTGGGAGGAGGGGGATGGCAAGTGTATGCATCAATTCTAGCAGCCCATATAGTTGCTACAAGCTAACTGACCTCTCATGTGCCAAACTGAGCTTGTCTGTTCTTGTTGGACTCTTATAGCCATTAGTTCAATAAAATTGATCACTTAGTTCTAATGATTGCACATTATCATCAGGCCCTTCTGTGCCTCCTCATCATCTATGGGGACAATTCTACATGGCATGTCCACATCGAGATTCATTAGATACATGGCCATGTGTAGAGGGGTACTCAATTTCTTAAATTGCTATTGAATGATGAGAAAAATATGCTTTGTAGAACTCTAGGGTTTCTAAGGTTGGGTCTCTCTCATGGATGGTGATCTTCATCTTTTTAAGCATTATATTTATACATTCGCATATCTCCCCAAGGATAGGCTTGTTGGAATTTTCCTATTTGATGATAGTGAAAACAAGGATGTGATTGATGTGATGTATCTCACATTTCACCAAAACCCATCATTGATCACGACCTCCTTTATTCTCTTCCCTTGTTTTTTTGTATACTCCTCCCACTTAGTCCATTCTTATGTCGTGCTAATGATCTGCAACGGATCTTGTGCTTTAAGAATCCTCTATGTTAATAATATAGGATGCAAATCTTGTTTCTACTAGTGTTGTGCTCTTTTTTAGGCGATGTTAATTAGGAGCACCTTAGCCTATTACTTTTTTCCTTTAGGCTATTTGGGTGTTGCAAGGAAAACAATTTAATGATATAACTTAAGTTGTCAAGACTCAAAATAACTTTATGTTATATTCATAAAAGAAAACTTAATGTTTTACTATTTAAAAGTTTTGAAAATGTTGTTAGGAGTGGGGTCCAAAACTAATTTATTTTAAGGAGGACTTTGTAAAATAATTTTTGGAGTGAAAAGGGAAAATAAGAAAAGAATATTACATTCTCTTAAGTGCCTATATAAGGAGGAATTGAGCATTGAAAAAGGTTACCATTTTATGAAATCAAAACCCTCTTTCTCTTGAGATCAAATGTATGTTTATTTTTCTGCCTAGAAACAAAAACCCTTTTGGCAAATGGATTCGAGGATAGAAGCCCTCTTATTCGTCTAAGTATTTCCATCCAGAGATTACCAGTGAGTTGCAAATATTGGATTTTGGGGCGAAAACCCACATCTCCATTATAGCGGTGGTTCCATTAAGGGATGACCAATGTGCTGAAAGTTTGCATTTAATTCCAGCTTCAAGTTATCAGTTGAGGATATTGAAGAATTTCTAAATTCTAGATCGGTGCTTGCAATTATTTAGTGAGTTTACATATTTTATATTTGATTCTAGCTTTGTGGAGATTTTAGAATAATTTATATATTTGAGTATAAAGACAAGCTTATTAAGATAGACTATATCTCTCTATATGTATTATGTTCTTGCTGGCCATACCATTCATTGCTTGCCGTACCATTTGGTAGCAGCTGTACTGTTTTATGCTATTTTTATTTATTAACAAAGGAAGTTGATTCATATTGTATGGCATTTGTTTGAAGTGAATACCTTTGTAGTAACTTGCTGTTCTCTAAGGGAATCATTAAATATTCAATGTTGAAGTTTAATACTCCAGACTTTTGTTGTTCATTCAATTTAGTCGTAGCTCTTGGGAAGAATAAAGGTGTTGTATTCTTTAAAAAGAGTAAATAATCACTAAACTTTGGTCGTTGTACTTAATCAAAGGGAAGTTGCAGCTTTAAAATCTGCTAATATATTATTGTTCAGCCTGTCACACTCCTAAGGCAGCCATAACATTTTGGGTGTGTTGCGTAAACCTGGTATGGTTTGTTTTAGATTTTAACATTATATTTCTATTGTCAATTTCATAATATATTTCTGTAGTTAAACATTCAGTAAACTGGTTTGTCAAAATAAGATTTTCATTATAAATTTTTGTGTGGTTTACCGTTAGAAATAATTTAAAATTTGAAGTTGATTTCAATATTGTAAGTTTGGAAGGCTAAGCCACCATGACATAATGAATCATTTGTTTCCAACATTATTATTTTTAATGACCATCTGTGCTGTTCTCTACTAGAGTTAGTATTTGTAATTGTTATGGAAGGCTTGCCACTAGAACTAGTTTCATGTTCAGTTTGTAATTCATTTGGAAGACTTGCCTCCAATTTTAAGCATATCGTACCTCCAAATTTATAATTGTGACAATATTGAGTTGTGTGGATAGCTGCAAACAAGCATTTAATTATAATATCATTGTAAGCCATAGTTACCAAGAGACAGTTATTGGTAAGAGAGACAAGGACAGGTACTACTATGCCATTTTAAAAAAAATGTCAGAGACGGGTACTTGGCAATGGCTATATATATTTAAATGTTAAATACTATAATACTTAAAATAAAAAATAAAACTAACAGTTTAAAGTATTGAAATAGATTAACTATGTGACGACCAAACTTGTACGTCAAATTTAAAACTTTTAATTTCAACCACAATAAATAAGAACAATGCCATGATGATAAAATTTTTCCTTTCAAATACATAAACATGATATATCAATTTGCAACTTTAACTATTTCATTCTAAAAGAAACAACAAAGTAAAGAAGAATGAAATACATACATAGCCCGAAGGCTTTTGGCACCAATAGCAGTAAGAAGGTCCAAGAGTCCGTCCTGTCAAATCTTGGATCATCGGTAGATTGTTGAGGAGGAGAAACATCACTCGGGCGTTTTTCCGCCAACCACGGACTTATAATGCGGTCCCCCGCACGATCATTTTACAATGAACAACCCTCCCTTCGAAGAAGAGATTGGTGGGGTATCCTTTAACGACTACCAACTGGGCATAGTGTTGTGTTCCTACATATCTAGGTTCTGTGCATACGACAACTCTTGAACTAGTATGTATTTCGGGACCACGGTGAACTGACAGTGTAGTACCACAACTAAGTGTAAGTTGTTCCTAACACTACTTTGGCCAAAGTGTTTACATTCAATCAAGAATGTAGGTCATCTATCACATGCACTAGCCAGGGTCAACTTGACTTGAGGCTTCCTTACTCTACGCGTAGGTTGGTCTATCGGGGTAGTCCGTACCCTAGACTTCCTACATCAAGCTAACTACTAGAACGGAGATCATTCTAACAAGTACTTACAACTATCTCCCTTATACTGGACACTCTCATCCTAGGAGCTTCATTAACTTGACTAAGTTAATTTATAACTAGTTGTGATCTGTAACTTATTAAATGCCCTCAATTCATTCCCTAGTATTAAATAGCTATACACAAGCATACACTCCTTATATGGAGTCAATACAAATAATGCCATTAATTCTTCAATGCATCAGTAAATCCGTCTACTAATGAATGCAAAGCTAATAGTATAAAGCATGTAATTGCCTTTCTCTTTCCCAAATTATCTCTTTGCAATTGAAACCATTCTTCAGATATTCAATTCATAGTATATCATATAAAACAATCTTTATTCCCTACTTATTTTCAAACAGAGGGTATAAAATAGACTTTCTTCTGATTACCAGAGCAACAAAACATGGAAAAATAAAAGAGATAACATGCTTGTTATTAGCTATCCACAGGTGCTGCTCTAGTGAGAAATTGCTACACCTTCAGCTTCCAGTCAAAGGATTTCCAGCCACCTTTGAAATTGGACTCTTAGCACAACTGGAGATAATCTCAACTTACTACTCACAGAGATGATAAATGACAGAAGTGACTTCTTTGTCAAGTAAATATTACTTTCCAGAATTGATGGATACTCTCACAGCAAAACATAATTTACTCACAACAGGGTAAAATTCACTCTCAGCCAAATAATGCACACTTCACAACAGAATAAACTCACTCACAGCAGAATAAACTTCTTGAAGAGAACAAAATCGAACTTGCAAATTTCTAAATTCATGTATTGAAGAATAAGCATAGCAGCCTTTATATAGTGTTTCAAAACTCAACAAATTCCTCTTCCTAAGGCGTCCAAGCTGCTAGTAGGGTTTGGAATAGTTCAAACAAGAGATGTGGCGCTTTTTAGAGAAGATTTTGACCTTCATTTGATGACAACAATGAAGAAAGTTCATTTTGCACATGACAAATTCTCAAAAACGCGACACCTACAGGTATAGGCACGATTCAACAGGTAAAGATAAGTGAAGATTTATGCAGAGACAAAGTCCCTTATCAAATGGCGTCCACCTTTCCCATTTTTCTGGCTGCAATTGACTTCATCTTAGTCGCATTCAGTCAACCTGGCAATGGTTGCGCGATTCCACAGGCGCCATTTTCACGAGAAAGTTTTATTTCCTTTTTATTTTCCATTTCATAGTTTCCATATAGTTTAAAAGAAATATTTGAAGCATGGCGGGGTTTTGCCAATAATATTTGATTTATTTTGAAGTCACAATATTTAATTTCCAAGAGTTGTTCGACTTTTGAAGGAAATATTTATTTTTGAGAAAAACATCTCATATTTCAAATTCTTAATTTCACTTCAACACTTAATGATATTAAATAAAGTGTTTGTTTAAACTTCATTTGATTTTCAATTCCATTTAATAAAATATATCTATATATTTATTTTATTATATTAAAATATATATATAGTATAGTTTTAATTTACATTATATATATATATCTATGTATAATTATTTAAATTTAATAATTTAAATAATCTCATACACATATATATTTTGTAAAGACTATATTATATACATATTTGATATAATATTAAATATATAAATATATTTACCTTTACATATATACATGTATATACATATACATTTTAAATTACAATGTACGTATACTGCGAGCCAGTCAGCATACTTTCATTATACGTACCTATGTATATGTATATATATGTGTATACGTAGATTCCGAGGTAATATCAACATAATATTTATTCATATTCACATATATATAACAGGTTGGTTGTGGGTATGTATACATGTATATTTACTTGTATACTTCCTCTATGTATACGTATTCATAAGTGTATTTATATCGATGCACACGTATGGCATATCCATCTGCTCTCATACGTTTGTATCGACATGAATATACTTATGGACACTTGTACATACCGTATATATATATATATATATATATATATACATATGCACATGCCCACCTCCTAACCTGTAACATTATTCCACATATGGTTATACTGGCAAGCATCACTTATTCACGCATTCAGAAGTAGATACGACTCCTAATGTTAATAAACAAGCCTATGGATGACTTATCCTTAACTCAACAATTGACTTAGCTTACTAAGTCTATATTATGTGTGTGTATGCCCAATTGGTACTCGTTACTGTTTACTCGACCAAGTTCCTCCCCGAGTGATATCTCTCCTCTGCCTGGAGGTATGAACCTGTTTCCTGCACATCATGACACGACAACGGGAGTCATATGCTCAAAACAAGGCAGTATATATAAAACATTGTAGAAAGTTAGAATAACATTATTCCATAACTTATATGCTACATTCATTCAAGAATTACATCAATAGAAATATCAGACAAATGAGACAATCATTAGGACACATTCAATTGATAACAAGAACAATCTGTTTTATTCATCTAAAAGATTCAAACATTACAATGTACTTCCTATGCAGTAGTAACTATACAATCGGGGTGTAACAAACTATAGTAATATTTAAAACATAATCACATGGAGAGACAAAGAAACTAGAAGGGGAATCCCATTATTTTTAATAACATAGTAGGGGGAACTTTGGAGATGACTATAATTTCAATCAATTAATAAAGCTTGTATGCATGTACACATCTTAAGCCTTATTATTTTGCTTCATAATCTTAACTCATTGGGATTTAATAAGGATATTTTCTACCACCAAAATAGCATGTAAAATTTTATGAAAGAAAAAAAATTACAAGTCTATTAGTGTATTTGTTTAATTTTTTAATTTTTTGTCAATCCCATAACAACACTTTTAGAAAATCAAATGTAATTTATGTGATATATTTGAAAAAGCTCTATTGGAAGTTTCCTTATTTTCAAGGGATGCCTATAGGAGATGTAAAGAAACTTCATCCGGAGTCCCCTAATGTTTGGAGACATCTCCATATAGCTCTTTGAGATGGGGACGTGTTTCCTGCACAAGAGATGAGTACCGAGGGTCAAGGTACAAGTTTCTTGGTAACTATGTTCTAGGTCTTCTATATACTCCTACCTTGGCTACATTGGGATGATGGTGATTTGAAGGTGTTAAGGTTTCATTCTAGTTCATTGTGAAAATGAAAAATTATAAGTTTTCTGTTTCAGGGCATTACAACTAGTTTGAAAAATTCTTTCTTGAAAATGACTTAAATAATAACAAAGAGGTGTGGTGGTTGCAAATGAACAGTTGCACCTCTTTTATATTTTGTCTGTTTTGACCTACTAAGTTTTGTTGATAAATGTGAGTGCACTATTCATGGCATGCGCACAACGAAGGGTACAATGGATGTTCTTGCAAGCAGGCTCAAGCAATCGGCTTGTTGCTATGTGCACATATGTTGCATTAGTAACCACTTGCACTACATTGGAAGGACTATCCTGTTTAATAACATCTCTCAAGATATTGAAATGTAAGGCATTTTCTTACATGTAACTATAACATTGATGTGGATGGTTTCTAATATCTGTCCATCTGTCCATAATGATATTGCAACCATGAAATACCCTTGTGGCCCTCATCTTCTCTATCAAGAAATTACGTTGGAATTGAATTTTTCCATGATAGTGGTCCTCTATTTTGTCATCCAAGAAGGCACATAAGATGTATCTACTTTGGCTACCATAGTTGTAGCCTTTGAAAATAGAGAAGAGTGAGCAACAAGAATTGGAATGCCTTTTGCAAAGAAGAATCAAGCAATGGCATCATTTGACTCCTTGAGCTTGTGCATTGAACATGTCTATAACTAGGTTTGAAGTTGAACCCACAATCTTTCGTTTCTTGTTAGGCTCCACTTCACTCACCCTAAAAGTTGAAGCTAAAAGAGGTGTAAAATTAAAAATTTGCTTAGGGACCTAAAGGAAGTGGTTTGTGCAAATGCAATAAATTTATCTCTATTAAACAATCTAATAAATTTGATGCGCTACTAAAGTGTGAGCTCCTTACAAACCCCAACCTCTTTGCCATGTATATGAAGAAAATCTGTATTCACCCTTCTAATGTAGCCCTTTCAATCAAGGGAGCAATGATTCAAATTCTAACTACCCCTCGACTTATGTGCTTTGTTTGTATCAATAACTGTGGTAAAATTTTGTAAAGGATTCTTCTTGTGAAATGCTCCCTCGCCCATTAGGCCAACATCTTAGAAGGGCAATCAAACTTCTTGGCAGTCACAATCGAACTTTCAATTTTTGTTGTCTCTTCTGTTTTTGCTTCAGCCCCCACATTTGCACTTTACATTCCTCTATTGTGTTGTAATCCTTATCATTGTAAGTCATGTTAGCACTAGGAAAACAAAAAAAATGATATAAGCAAAAAAGGCAACATGCATAGCTGATTTCAAGTACACTTTTGAAGTCCAATTGTAAAAAGAGCAAGCACTAGGAGCGAGTTCCAAAAACTAGAGAACATTTTAGCCCCTTTCGAAAGTGTTGTTTTAAGCAAATTACAAAGACAAAAAAAAAAACAGCAATGTAAGGCAAGAGCGAAAAACAAAATACAGCTGAAAAGCAAGAAAATAAAAATAAATAAAAGTTTCTTATAATCTCTCTCTCAAAATTTAAAAACAAAAAGACCTGAGACTAGAAAACAATCCCCACACTAGGTTGGCACCCAACACCCTATTTTATTTATCCAATATTCTCAAAAATTCCCCTCTATCCTCCTTGGGAGAGCATATACTATCCTAAGCAAACAATGGAATTTTCCTTTTATCTTGTCCTTGGTCACAAGAAGTTCCTGATGATTTGGAATTTTCCTTTTATTTTATTTGTTTAAAGTTTTTACAATGACTGTTGGAGTTCTAAGGGAAAACATTAGGTAGACAAGCAACACTACAAGTATAGATTTAATCAAAAACTATGTTACCGGGTTCTTCTATTTTTCCTAGAGAACCCGCTCCAGGAGCGCCTAGGGAGCGCCTGGGCACCCCTGGGTTCCTTGTCAGTCCACTGGAGCGGACCCACAGGGAACCTAGGGGTGCGCAGGTGCTCCCAGACGTGCTCGGGAGAATCCAAATGCTCCCACAGAGTTTGGACACCCAAAAAGCAAAAAAACAAACATTTTTTTAAAGAACTAAAGTGCTAGTAAAACCTTAAAACACCTCCATAACATGCATTTATCATTCATTCAACATTTCATTGCTCTAACAAACATATTTTTCCCTCCATTTTTCTCAATTGGCATTCACCACCAAAACTAGCAGGTTTGGAAATCCAAGGAGGGTTTTGAGTCCTACAACTTTCTTTTAAACAGGTATTTGGGTTAGCTCTATGGCTTTTCACTCTTTTGGCCAATTGACTGGTCCAAGAGATTTTTCTTTCTTGTTCTGAAAAGTACACTCAATCAGCTCTAAATTCTTCCAGCAGCTAATGCCACTTCCTCTCCATCCTTGGGTTCAACTTGCAATGCTTCTATTTGTCTAATCAGTCAACTTCTAGTTCTGACTGTAATGAGCCGGACTATTTTTTTTTTTGTTTTTCCAATTACAATTACAATCAACACGCACCCGTTAAGGTTAGCTCTAAAACCAAAACGATGCGGAAAACAACTCTAACCAAGGATGTACACCAGGATCCCGATGTTGGGCAAGGTGTGAGCATTTGGTCAGAGGATCTAATGCAATGCAGAATTGGAAAGGAACTCCAACCAAGAATGCGTCTAGGATAGACAAGCATATGGTCAGAGGATCTTATGCATGCTGAGCTGAAAGTAACTCTAACTAGGATGGCGCCGAGGGATGGCGAGCATATGGTCAGAGGGTCCCTAAAAACTACTAATTGAAAGTAAATAGGCGGCAAGCTAGCCTCTTCCACTTATTTAGCGGGAAGTACAATGAGCAAAGAAGGAAATAAAGAGAATGATGACAGTACTACTGTTCAGCTTACAATGAAATAGAGAGTGTCTACCAAGAACATAAGATTAAGAGTTAAATAATGCTGCAACAGTATAGTAGACTCTCCCTTGCTTGATAAGAATGCTTAGACCCAAAACTCCACTCAAAGGACCAACTTTATAATCTGATTTTTGACGGACCTGCAACTTAAAATGCATAACCAGCAACCCCAAAATCCACTAAAATGCACACAACTCACTCAAAACTCACCCAAAACACATAAGACAAAATGCATAATGCTTCTAAGATATTGGTGCCCAAGAATGAACCATAAAACTGACCCAAAGACTCATATATTTTTGCACGAAATTCCAAGCACCACTAGAAAGGTACGGCCCTCAAGGAGGGGTGATTTTGCTCCATAAAATCCAACACTTGAAAATAAAATCTGAAACTTGGCACTCAAGGTTGCCCCTAGCAAGAAATTAGATTGGTAAAACACCCAGAACATAAATATTTTTATTTTTGAATCTATGAATGAAACTTACAATCAGCTATGATAATCAACAACTCCAAAATATGACTAGAATGCAAGGAAACTGACCTAAGATGCTAGGAAACTCAAGTACAATGCTAGACAACTCAACTACAATCTACCTCTCAACTAGTTGCTATCTTTCAAGCAAGAAGCTGAGCCAAGCTAGGAGGTGTGCTTTCCTCAAAGCAACTTTGTCACCATTTCAGCAGCATAACTTTATTGAAGATATGAGATGAAGAACTGAAGAGAGAAGGCCTCTTTCTATAGACTTAGCAAAGCATCTCCAGAAGCTTCTAGAAAGTGCGCCCTTTTTTGATTTTGAATTGACTTCCTTTTCCTTCCAAGAATGGCATCCCTCTTCCCAAGGCAATATTTGATCTTTTAATAAAATATTAAGCTCCTTGAAGTTGGCGTCCCTCTTAAGCATCACATATTTTTGGCCTTGGAAATATTTAATAACCTTTTGATGAGGCATTCACTCTTGAAGTCCCCCTTTTAAAACAACTTAAAGTGATGAAGCTAGGCCAAGGGGTCAACATTAAAATATAACATTATTTAAATCAACTTATCTCTCCAGAAAAAGCATCCAAAGGCCAAAAATCAAATTACCAACTGAACTGGTTGAAGAAGAGAGCCAACTGCACTGAAATCCACAAGACCACTGCCAGAAATAGAATTTACTAAAAATAGTAAATTCATGAAGGTGCTCATATCACAATGCAAGCTATACCATTGCGAAGCTCTCTGAAAACCCAAAAGAATCCGCAATCCAATCTCCAAACTTCAAGCAACAACCTCCACAAAAACAGGAAACCCTAATTTTCACCCTCCGAGTAGCCTACGGGTTTCCGGAATAGGCCAACGGTCAACTGAATCGATCACAATTGAGAAGGGGACATTACACTGACATATGAATATGATTTGCATCAACACCAATTGAATGCCAGTTTCTCTAGTCTCAAGGATCTTCTCACATCTCTTACCTTTTACTTGGCTGTTCACCTGTTCTTAGGTGTAATCAAATTTCCTAAACAGTTAAAATTGTTGTCTCCACTAATAAAAATATGCAACTTTGATTGTGCTGCTATGTTGGGTTCATCAATGTAAACATGCATAAAGTGCACTTAACAGCATATATGGAAAGCATATAAACAAATATGACAGCAGAATTATAAAAGATAATAGCATATATGAAAAGCATATAATATGTTGTGATGTCCCCTTCTCATTAGACACCTGTATGTCAGTAGATTAGCCTATAATGTCGACCCTCGTAGGCTAATGATCTTGGATATAGGGTCACCTGGACTAGCACTTGGTCGTTAAATGGCAGTTTTGATCGCCGGAGTATGGTGGCAGGGTGAATTGTTGCGTTTGGCATGATAATTGGGCTTAAATTAATGATATTCACCTTTGATTTCATCTTCCTTGGCCTAGGGACCATGTGTTTTTAAAATGAAGGGGTCACTTTATATTTTTCAGTTACTATTCATTACTAAAGTGAAAAGTCATAACTTAAGTGAATAGTGCTCACTTTATGAATAGTGTTTTTCAATGTAAAATTATAAAAGGCTTGAGGAGAAGTTCGACCCCCTTATGCTTTTGAGTTATTTCTTGCTTTGGCTTGTGAGTTTGGAGTTTGGGAGAGAGGGAAAACTAGGGTTTCCTGATTTCTGCAGTGGGTGAGCCTGTAGAGGGCTTGTTGTTCATTTATGAGCTGCTTGAGGGTGTGAAATACCACCTTAAGGTTGTTGATCAGAGTTTGGATGCTTCATTTGGAGTCATAGTTTGCTGTTTAAAGGTTATTTCGAGCTATTTTCTGTTAGGGTTTTTGCTGCCATAGACTTCCCTACATCTACAAAGGAGCTGCTTGCTTTTTATGAAGGTTTGGGACTGATTTGAAGCCGCTACAGTCAGCCGCCCTTTCATGAGGGTTTGAACCAGCACAAGAAAAAGAAACGCCTCTAGTGAGGCTGCAATCACTTCTAAAAGGGGCGCCCTTGCCCTAGGAAGCTTTCCATTTTGAATCTTGGTGGGAGAAGCTTGGATTTCGAAAGTTGTAAGCATTTCATTGGGGTTTGTTATTGTAGAAAATCACTATTCACAGTGCTGTATGGATGTAAGTTAAACTATTGCATAAGATGTATTTTGTTTTGAATCTGATGTAAGTTGTCTATTTTATATGATCTTTTATGTAATGAAGAACTCATATTTGGCTTCCAAAATGATCATATTACTCAATGTATCTTAGTAGATTAGTTTATTAGAAGTTTCTACTTCATGTACATGCTCTTTAGTACTTATTTAGCATTATTAGCAAGCAAACTCAAAACACAAAAGAGGGAATACAAAACAAAACAAAAAAATCAGGCCTACAAACTCAATGAAAACAAATCAGCAGAGTGGTGGAACATTACATATGTATTGGAATTTTGAACTATCAATTGGCATTTATCTTTTTAGTTTATCACTAGCATGGATCAATGATTTTAGATTTAATGATGATTGATGATTGATGAAGTATCGTAGTTCATACTATCAAATGTATTTACAATTCTGTATATATTTTTTTTGCATATATATATATACAGCCGTACCCAAACATACTGTACCCAAGGAAAAAAAATCGCCGTACAGGCCTACCCGTGCCCGGTCACATACCGGAACCGGCAACTTAGATCAAAAAGGGTTCTAAAAGCAAGAGATAATCATGCCCCTTCGCAAGAAGCTAATTTGGATTGGAAAGAATCAACTATGTTCTTCCAGAGAGAAGTTCGTCGAAACCCAACAAATAATGGCACTGCTAGATACTTGCTCAGTAAAATTCTTATTTTGAATTCCAGCACACATTTTGAATTGATAAATTGGTTCGAGGCAATAGAATAGGAGGATAAGATTTCTTGTATAGTAGAAGCTTCTTCCATGTTAGTTTTCTCAAAGACGATTGTGTTACTTGCCAATTATTTTTGAGTGAGAGCATCTAGCCCATTAGTGGCTATAATTCCTTTACATCTCTTGATCGATTTCATTGCCTAGAGAGATATTTCAAGTTTGAGGCAAAAGATGTCTTTTACAGTAGAAGCTTCTTCCATGTTAGTTTTCTCAAAGACAAGTGTGTTACTTGTGAATTATTTTTGAGTGAGAGCATCTAGCCCATTAGTGGCTATAATTCCTTTCCATCTCTTGATTGATTTCATTGCCTAGATAGATCTTTCAAATTTGAGGCATTAATGGGGTGCAATTGTCATGACCAGAATATGCACATACACAATACCTGAAAACAAAATTAAGAGTCAGTTGTTGTCCAAGTATGGGGTTGGAAACATTAATAATATCTTTCTTTATGGATTTATGGTTGAATTAGTAATATTATTTATTGGGAGTTTTAACTCTACAGCTTGCACATGCTGATTTCTTCTTTTGTTTCAGGTTTTGAAGTGCTGACAGAACTTCAAAATTTAATCAACCACAATGACATTGATGTTTCAAAGGAAAACTTGATTGTTGATGCTAGCAATCGTTTTTTTACAATTATCCCCTCAGTTCACCCACATGTTATTCGGGAGGAAGATGAACTTAAATCTAAGGTACAAAGTACTGACATAAGATTGGTTTATAGTAAGAATTCCAATTTTTATACCAATTGGTGTGATCAGAAACTCCTTGTTTACTTGGGTTGAGTTTCTTTTTCCACCGTATTTTTACACTTTACTGGTTTGTATCTTTCTTAGTTTACTGCATTTTCTTCATGTTTCAAATTGTGTTGAAATTGCCATTGCTAATAATTTTCTCAGTTCCATCTTGTGTTGAAATTGCCATTGCTAATAATTTTCTCAGTTCCATCTTGTGTTTGATAGTTTTAGCTATTCTACATTTGTATTTCTCTAGCTATTTTTTCTGAGGGAAAATAAAGCTCATAGGAAATTCTACCTGGTAATGCATGGAGTTGGATGTGGCTCATCAATGTGCAGATTTTGCTTAGATACGAGCATACGGAGGCTTTGAAGACATAATGTGGTCCTTTATCTAGTCTTCTATGACATATGACAAATTGTTTTTTTGATGATTTCTTCTGGGTTTGTTTTATTGTGGAAGTACTAATGATTTTTTTGTTTTTTGGTCTCTCCCTGGAATAGATTCAAATGTTGGAGACTCTTCAGGACATTGAAATAGCGTCTAATCTCATTAGCTTTGAGAATATAGATGAGGATCCTTTGGATGCCAATTACAAGAAACTTCGTTGCAATATATCTCCATTACCTCATGACAGCTCAGATTTTCAACTTGTTAAGAAATACCTTGAGAAGACCCATGCACCAACACACAAGGCAAGGACATGACTGCCATTCTATCCAATATCGGTTCTTGTTTGAGGGGATTCCAGTTTTCTACTCCTATCTGTGAGGTTTCATGATTTTAATTTGGATTCTGAGTGTGCATAAATGCTTTACTTTCTCCAGGAGTGGGCACTTGAGCTGGAGGATGTATTTGCAGTTGACAGAGAAGGAGAAGATAATGCATATGTCAAATATAAAAGTCTTCAGAACCGAATGTTGCTTTGGCATGGTAAATTATGGTTTATTTTGAATTTTCTGTTTGGAGCTCATTCTTTTTTTAACAACTTATTAATAGGTGACCGACATTTAATAGGCATACAATATAAGATGGATATCAGGAAATGCATATCATTGATAATATGCTATTGCTATAGCATCCACACTGTTTTGCTATAGACTTTTTGGCTTGATGTAGGTTCTCGAGTGACAAACTTTGTTGGTATCCTTAGTCAAGGACTTCGTATAGCCCCTCCAGAGGCTCCAATAACTGGATATATGGTAAATGTTTTCCCTGTAGTAATGCTTATCTATTTCCTTGAGTAGGCCACAATATGACTCAGAATCTTCATCAATTTTGTGTGTTTTTGCAGTTTGGAAAAGGTATCTACTTTGCAGATCTAGTGAGCAAGAGTGCTCAGTATTGTTACACACAAAAGAAAAATCCAGTGGGGTTGATGCTTTTGAGTGAAGTGGCATTAGGAGAAGTTTATGAGCTAAAAAATGCGAAGGTATGCTGACTGTGTTTAACAATAGGCTTGTTCTGTTGTCTTTATATTATCTAGCTCAAATAGAAGAAATAAGAGTTGAGAGAGTACAATTTTCGGCCTTTGAAATAATTTACTTTGTTGACCTTTGTTATCCTGCCTTTCCCAGTACATAGAGAAGCTTCCCAAAGGGAAACATTCAACGAAAGGTGTTGGTAGGACAATCCCTTCGGAGAAAGAATTTGAGCATTGGAGGGATGGAGTGGCTGTACCTTGTGGTAGGCCTGTACCATCAGGTGTCAAGAATTCTGAATTGCTGTATAATGAATATATTGTCTATGATACAGCTCAGGTGGACTGAAAATCCCTAACTTCCTCTACTTGTTGAAAGTTGTGTTTCATTTTCAATGACACTAGTGCCCAGTTTGAGGCTGGTAGGCAAAGTGACTAGAATTGTTCTCTTGCATGATGTTTACTAAGAGATGTTCTTTCTTGATGTTCAGGTGAGACTGCAGTTTTTGTTGAAGGTGCGTTTCCATCACAAGTGATGATGTCATTTTGAAAGAAGTATCCTGATTCTTCAGTTTTATCTTACATGTAAAAAATACCTTATTTACTCTAGCATAATCTGCGATGAGGAGCTTCTTATCTTCTGCAACAATGTTACAATTACATCAATATTACTTTCTCAGTTTTGTTGCAATTTTGTTATACTGGCCATTTGTTAGAATCTAGAACCAATTACATCAATATTACTAGAGTAAGTTTGGTTCATTAGTAAAAAGTTACTCTTAGGAAATCGCTTTTTTTTGATAATCATCCCCATAACAAGAAGAATGAGCCCAAGGTTTTTGTCTTTTTGATGACAACTGTTTTATTTAATTTTGGACAAGTTACTCTTCTGAATCAGGCATCATACATGCAGAACTTGTTTATACTCACCCTTATAATTATGACAGCAAAAATAAGATTACAGTGATACTAAAGACATGCAAATTGAAAAATTTCATTTCGGAATCTTGGATGCTTTAAGGGGTATATTTAACGAAGTTCACTTTATCAATAATCTGGTCATAATCTGTTTTACTGAAGTTCCATGTAACTAACGTTTCTAATATTTGGCATCTTAGTGCAATTGAGCTAATTATCATAATTATATTTGATAATTATAATAATGTGTTATTTATTATCATTTTATAATATCTGGACAATTATTATAATAACATAATATTTTAATTTATTAAAAATATAATATAATGTTTATTGATTAAAGTTTATTTGTTATAATATTATAATGTCTTTACATTAGAAAAAATATTAATATTATTTTTAATAGTAAAATTTGAATAAAAAAATAGCTATTATAGTGCCCATGATCTCTAAATCAAGGACAAAAAGTAACAATAAAGAAACCATGCTTTACAAATATGATTTGTACATTTAAATAACATAATTATTAAAAATATTATAATAATTATTATAATTATTAATTGATTGATTTTCAAATTTTACATTATAATAACTTTTATTCGTTTTTAAATGATATATTTTTAAACATAATGTAATATTTACCATTTAATTTATTAAAAAAATTACTAATATTTTTAATTAACTTTTGATTTATAATGTTTATTCTATGTGTAATATGCTTAATTGTCGTTTCGGCTAGCCCGTTTGCCTTGGGTGGGAATTCTAGTTCTCGATATCAACGAGAATCCCACTCAACCACTTATCCCACCTATCTTGATGAACCCATTTATTCCCTCCCACCAACCCCCTACTCATAGCGGCGAACCTCACTGACCTAAAGGCCACCAAATGAATATATGGTCAGTGGGGTTGGGACCAACCATACCTAGGACACCATCAACAATACCCACCTTTTGTGTCGTCTGCCTTTTGGATGGTGGAACTTATTTTTTATATAGTAATTATATCTAAATAATTATTAACAAAAAATATTATTTATTATTTATTAATATTTTATTATAATATTATTTTCATATGATATATTTTGTTTAAAAAAATTAAAAATTTATTGCAACATTTTATTACAAATTAACTCATTATATTTTATTATTTTAAGTTAAATACTAATAATGTGTTTGATTAGAGGTAAAAAATAGGTTTTGAAGGGGCCTGAAACCCTCTACATTAGAAATCAGTTGAAAAGAAGGATAACATTACGCCAACAAATAGCCCAACAATAGCTACCCATCAGTAAAAAAACAACCAAAATAGAGGACCAACCAACAACACTACATGCTTTTCAGAATGTCTACCTCCATGTCGCAATCTATAGCTTTTTATGCATCATCAAAAACATTAAAACTTTCTTTCCCAAATGCCATGCTCTGAACTTCAGTTTTGTTCCTAGTTCGTGTTCCAAGACCACCTGTATTTACCTCAGAAATCAAAATAATACCTTTTTCACCACTCTTCCTAGTAGCAACGACTTCCCCCATTTGCTTACCAACATCAACACCCTCACCATCATGGGCAATATCTTTCTGCTTCTTAGCACTAACCACATGAGAAGTAACAACAATAGACTCATAATTACCAACAATTTTATGACCCTCCCCACCTCATCACAAAATCCCAAACTTTTCCCCATTTGTTCCTCAAGAATGAGGATTCTTCCTTCTATATTCTACTTCATTTTGGGGGTTTCCTTTGCAACCGTGTCCGCCACAACGTTTAAGGAGTCAAACAACTCATCAATCTGATTCTGTACAGAGGACCCCTTAGCCTTGTTAACCATTCCCCTGACTTTGACATTTGTTTTATTGAGTTCATGGAAAAACCACTTAAAAAGCTTAAACAAAACAATAGACCTCTCATGTGCAGTACCAAGCATATCAGGCAAACCATCTCTATCAATATTAAAGACCCCTTTCTCCAAGGCATTCTCATCCTCAGAAGAGTTAATCCTATCCTTATCAGTAGGGGAGTCTTTACCTTTTTCCACAATAGCCAAAGACTTAAGCTTGCGGATGGAGCTCACAATTCCCTTTGCCACTGCCTTTCTCTTCATAAACCTTTCCAAGTCCACACCTTGGGTCTCTAGAGCACCAACAACATCCCCATACTTATTTTTCATCTACAAAACCAGTTGAACACTCGGGGAGTCATCAACAAAGAGGCCGCTCGCAATTGTGAGAGGACCTCCTTGCTCCAAAATTTGACTTGCAGACCGCAAAACCCTTTTCTTCCCATTGACTTCCCCCAAGTCCTTGGTAGTCGGAGGAGGTGAGTAGGACTCTCCATACAGGTCATTCCTCATTTTCAGACCCCTACTCGGCACCACAACAACTTCATCACTACAGGTTAAATAACCTCGACTAGCACAAGCTTCCCCTTTTTTCTTCTTTCCTGAGGGAGGGCACTGTGGACCCCCTTCCAAAGAAGCAAGAGAATCCCGCAAAAACTCCACATCATCCTCCAACTCATCCTCTTTTTCTAAAATCAATTTCCTTCTCTTGATCCTTTTACTAACAGGTTGATCTTCGAAAGCCGTATCATACCCTTCTACAGGTTTATGGTGTTTACCATTCGGGGCAGCCATAGGTTTGGGAACCTCAAAAGTTTTCACATAATAAAAAATTAGGAGAATTAACCCAACATGCAAAATGGGATTTTTCGGGTTCTTCTTGTGATCCTTAATACCCGAGTCAAGAGACATAAGAAGATAAAATGGGAAAGAAACCCTCTTATTGTGTCGAAAGTGATTAAGCAGAATGAAATGATAGTTACTCATCGCCGAGAAACGACCTTCCAGGATAGTGTAGCACATTAATTCCTCCGCTACATCCCCCATAAAGCCTTAAGGGAATTGTGTTGATATCCGCCACTCTTAGCAGTCTTTAAGTCCTCATCACCTTTGAATTTTTTTTTCATTTTTATCTGCGCCTCCTTTTTATCCATGAAAATCTTCATGTCATCCATAGGTAGGATAGTAGTTCCAGCAATGAATTCTTCATAACCTCAAACTCAGTCCCATAAAGCTTAAGCACTCTGTCATTCCATCCCTTAAGAAAGAGGTTCGTAACTTGAGGATCATTGCCATGAAGTTTCTCCAAATAGGGTGTTAACCCTCCCTTAACTAGCATCTGCCAGACCTCCTTCCTTTCCCTCGCAACATCACAAGATTTGGGTTCGACACGATTTCTATCACCATCCATCTCACCACAATTAGCAACAGGAACCAACTTACAGACACTAAGCCCTGAACCGAGAAGGCTTTGGAAAATAATGCCAAAACTACCCCGTGTGAGGCCAAAGTTGGGACAAGGTAAAATAAAAGCTTTCCTTTGCGTACAACACCCTACACCCGTACGAATCGCTTGATTCAAATCTTGTACACCATATTTATTCATAACAATCTACCAGGTGATGAAGAGCATGCACGTCGCCAATCATAATAGGACTTTAATCGAGTTGATCTCAACACTCATGATTTATAGTTGCAATGGCCTCTATAGGAAGAGGGTCATTCTGATCCCACTCCCTAAAATCTCTTACACCAATGTTAGCAAAAATATCCACTAGCCCATTACCTTCTCTTAGGATATGTGAAATATAAAACTTATCCAAAGACTTCAAAATATCTATTGAATTCTTTATCAAGGACTCAATAGTCCAAGAGAGAGGAGTGCAATTTTTCAAATTATTTATAATATTCAGAGAATCCCCCTCTAACCAGACTTTTTTATAACCTTTGGTTTGAGCCAATTTGAGACCATGATAAAAATAAATACTAATAATGTTAATAACTTCATATTTCTATTTTACTATATTTTTATTAATATTTTCCACATGACTTGATTGATCTATTTTTTTTAATATTTAAATAAGTAATAAATTGTTGATAAAAAGAGTAAGAATTTAAATTGAAACTTGTTTTCTTTTTGTTAATTTGCATTTGGTAGGATTTGGAGTAATGTTCTTAAAAGATTTTTTTTTTTTAAAAATATAATAATTACTTTGAGAGATTGTGAAGCAAGGATTATCATGTAATGATTGTATTTAAAAAATAATAATGTAGAATCTATATTTATTTTTAAAAAAATCTAAAATTAATATGTATTTAAAATATCTATATTAAAAAGTTATTTTATTTTAAAAAAATATTTTATTTTGAAGTTTTTTTTGTTTTCTTGGGAGTTATTTTTAATATTAATATTTTAAACTCTTATATTTATTGAAGAGTTTTTTTCTTTTTATAACTTTAAAACAATTTTATTTAGTTAAAAATATTTTAGTTTAGTTTAAAGCTAGTGAAGAATTATTTGCTCATAAATATTTAACAAATATTCATTTTGATAAACAAACTCAACTTCAACTATGTTGCATCTAGTACAAAACAAACTCGAGGTCAAGGTCAACACTAACAACTATAATATTCATAAATCTACTAAATTCATGATACATTCAACTTGCAATAATTTGTTGATCTCAAATTATTATGTAGCCTATCTTTAAATTATTTTTAAGACTCATCCACCAAATACACAACAAATACTTATATTACAATCCTACAAAAATTGGTACTTGCCACTTTGTGGCTGCAATACATATGATTTGGAAGAATCTATTATTTCAAACTATTATTTGACTTGTCTCTAAATTGTTATTCCACAAATAATTTATTGAATACCCAACAAATATAATTATTGCAATACTTGATAGGCAAATACTCGCCACTATGTGACACTTGTATACATATTAGTTATGGGACTAAATTCTTATTGTTGTAGAATGCCTAGCTTTCAACATAAGACTTGCAAAGTTACCTTCTAGGGTTTGCTTCAAAACAAGATAATAGAACAAAAATCGAAAAAATTGAAGTTTATTATTTACAAAGGAAATAAAAATATTGGTTGAGAGAAAAATTAAATAGCATAGATTGTCTTTCATATAGGTAAGAATGCTCAAATATAGAAAATAATGCAAAGTAATAACCAATAATAACATAATAACAATTTAACAACTAAAAGATTTAAACAATAGCAATAGCTCAATATTCTTTGGTA
>VDFB02383072.1:0-15137 GCA_007258455.2 Sequoia sempervirens | reverse complement strand
TAACTAAATTTGAAAGAAGAAAAACTAGTATGAAAAATGGTGCAAAAGTGGAGACTACTTTCAAGGCTAGAAAAAAAAAGAAAAAAAGATTCAGATGGATATGAACTTGATGATGTGGAAGCTAACTTTTTAAGAAGGTGTAGTGACAAGAAAATTATCCCTTTAAATTTTCTCACTTGTTTGGGACCTCCTTATTAAAATGGTTAATGTTATAATATGTATATTTACATATTCACATTAATTTTAGTGACCTATTAATTAATTTAAGGATATTTTAATGCAAGAAAACACAACTCTTGATAATCTTGAAAATCATAAAGATTCTTCTCCCAACACTCTTCTTCCTTGTGATGAAAGTGTTGTGGTCTTAGAAGAACTAAACATTCAATTGCACGAGGATCCTATTTATCATCTTTGAATACCCCTTCCATTGGTGAAATTTTTTTTCTAAAACAAGAGACAATCTTTGATAAATCTTTTAACCCTAATGGATCCCCTTCTTATAAAGGAAAGGACTTGATGTTAGAAGAATTGTGATTGATGACCAAATAATTATCAAACCAAAGAAGATGATGCCAAAAATGCATGAGCATTACAAATTTCATCAACAAGAGAAGCATGATCCTCGTGAATCCTTACACGACCTATTAAAGATATCCAAGACTCAGAAATACTTTTACACTCTTTTACATTGAGCATTAATTAAATTACCACTTACAGTGTAGGAAAAAGTATCCCCTCTCCACACTTAATTTTAAAATAGTTAATAATAAAATGAGCTCAATTATACCTTAATTTAGTGTTGTAATATGCTTTTCATATTCACAGTAAATTTAGGACTTAATTGTGCCTTGTTTTTGTTGTTTTAAGGTGTACCTTTAAACTTTCACACTAATATAGGGATTTAATAATTAATCGAGGTTAATTTTCCTTAATTGGCCCCTTTGATTCAAATCCAAGCCTAATTAAATGTAATTTTTGAGGCATAAAACCTGACATTCGTAAATTTCATTTCACAAAACTTGGTTTTGGAGATGTGTGTCCTAGGTAAGTGACCTAGGAACCATTCACCATAGGACCATGAAAGCGTCGTCACTTAGACCTAGCTCCATAATTTAACATAATATTTAACCTTCAACAATGTGTGTTCTAAGTAAGTGGCCTACGACCCCTTTTTGAAATATGCTTTTAGCTATATTTTAGTGGTTTCGAATCCACAATTAAATGTTAGCTTGTGATATTTGAATTTTGGGAATTAATCTTAAGATATATACAAATAAGAGGTTATTACATTATGTTTCACCTACAATTTCAATAGAAAATTTCAAGCAAGCTAAGGATTTTCATGTGAGCATTCATAGAGTACTTCAAGAGCATTTTCAAGGAATTTTCAAGGCTTCCAATGGTAGATTATTGAAGATTATTGTAGTAATCAAGATTCATTTCATCATGTCAAAGATGTATAGCCTCATGCATGTTGTTTGAGCTAATATGGTGATGTAGTATTCAAGATATAATCAAGCATATCAAAGGGGTGATCCCACAATACTGGTTTACAATTTTTGGCCAAACTAAACGCTAAAATAATTTTTTCTAACTCAATATTCACTTTCAAGCACCTATAGAAGCTAAACCGTGAGGAATTTGAAGATGATTCAAAATAGTTATTTGTGACATTTTGTTTGTAGATTCTAAATATATTTTTTTCATAATTTTTGGAATTAGATTAGACTTCTTTTTCCATCACCTTCAAAAAATAGTTTTTTTTTTCAGTAAACACCATTTTTAAGGAGTGACACTCACCACATAAGACTTAACTTTCTTTTCATGAAGGGTAAAATTATAATTTTTTAGAATTCAGATTTATAACTACGATATCTAGTGGTTCCAATTGGTTTCATAGTGTTTTATTGAATATTTTTTTCTTAATCAATTTTTGAATTAAAACCAATTACAATTCAGATATAGGAAAATTGTATAATACATAACCTTTTTTTGTATGTATCGAAATTCAATTTTTTTTTTTGTTGGATCAAGGACTTCAATATATGGTGCAGTCATTATTTCCAATATTTTTCTGATAATATTCTATTTTTCCGTGTGTGTAGAACAAAGAGGATGATTTTCAGTGAAAATCACACATTCACAAGAAATAAAAAGTAAATATAATAATAAAGTTAAATTTATTTAAAATTATACTTTTCGGGAAGCTTATAATAAGGACTATATACCTACAAAATGAAATTTAAAATGAATTATTTTTATTCCCCAAAAGGTAAATCAAAAGTGGTTTTTTATCAGCATTTTGTGAGGTGTAAAGAGATTCTGTTATAGGTATGGTTTAAAACTAGCGGGGTTCTATCCAAGGGGTTTTGATCTAAGGTAGTTTGATAAAAACCTCTTCAATTGGAATGATTTAAATGGAAATTATTATGGATTAAATCATTATATTTTCTAAAAATATGTGATTTCAAATTTTAAAATTTGATTGATCGATCGATCGATCGACGAATGATTGATCGACGGACTTTCGATCTTCATTCAAAATTAAAGAAACATTATCATCAACATTTTAATCAAATAGATCAAACATCCATTTAATTAAATCATAATGCATATTCCATCCTTTTCTGATTTAAATAAATCAAATATTTAAGTCCTAAAAGTCAAAATCATCCTAATCATCATTAAGCTAACCTAATCCTAATTAGCCTATCCTAACCACTAATCACATCCTTTAGATATCTCCACTTTCACAAATAAATCAATTTATTGATTTATTAAAACCCTTATTTTCCATCAACTTGGCATAAAACAGAATATTCCTTCAAATTTAAAATGATGACAAGTTGACTTGTCCCTCCAACATTGCATTTATATCTCATTTTCTTGTCCCCCTCTCAAAATTTATTGCCCAAATTTGAATTTGAAACTCCCTCTAATGGGCACACTTCCCAAATCTTGCACAACCTTCAGCCTATCACCACTTGACAAGTGGCCTCTTCTCATTGGTGGATCTTTAGTCCCACATTCACCCATCTAAAAAATTTCTCATCAAGAAAATATATAAATAAGGACCCCATTCTTCATCAAAATCATCCACATTTTTCATGCAAACTCACTCTCTTGGTTTGAGAACTGATTTTTCTCATCATCAATCCACAAATCTCCACAATCTCTTGCAAAGTCATTCTCTCAAACTGAGAATTGATTTTGTCCATGCATCATCTTGATCATCAACATATCATTTTCATATCACAGAGCTTAATCAAGGATTGGGAAAGGGCTTCTTTCCATAGAAGCACCAATCCACTATAAGATGCTAGTTTGATTATTACAATGATGTTTTCTATGTTTTTCTTGTTTCTTTTCCATTATTCTATTGATTAGATGAATCTTATAGGAATATTTGTTTGCTTTAGTTTACTAACAATGCTAAGGGATTTGTTTTTGAGCTAATGCAGATTTGAACATTACAAAATAACTAGCTCTTTGATTTTGGTCTAAAATTGAACAAGGCAATCTTCACACTCAAGTTTGGTGCTTTAAAATAAATTCATTGGTTTAAGGCTAAAATGAACAAGTGTCTGATTTGTGTGATTTTGTCTTTGGTGCATTTTGACTGTGTATCCTCTCCCCTTGTGCTTCGTTTGATCTAGGGTTCAAGAGAAACATTCAAAATGCATTTTACTGCTTTGAGTCACCTTTAGAGGGGCCTGCCTAAGAGACACATCCAAAAGGAGAACTTGAAGGCGACTCCAACCGGATTTTCATTCGGGCCGGTATATAAATGGATAAGACTAAACTGTCAAGTCCTCATGGTATGTACACCTTAGCTGTACAACGTCTTCAGAATGGGGTACTACCATAAAATGTATAAGAGCCCCTAGTAGGATTGATTAAAGCCTTTAGTGGCTTGTTGGACACTCGCAAGGTGCCATGTCCACGATGTTGTGTCATTAAGAAACTTGTTTGTAGTTTCCAACCATTCCATCCAACGAGTTTATCAAAGTGGTGCATTGGAACTTAGATTCCAAGAAGTTACTTTCCATGTCCGATCTTGGTTAAAATATAGAGGTTAAGACTTCATTCTTAACATACCTTTATATTTTGTCCTTGGTTGCATGAAAAATCATCTCTTCTACTATGAAGGGCATGAGGCAAGCCCACCAAGAAAAACGTACCAATTGAGCTAGGGTGTTATATTTCTTGTGAGTCAATTTGAAAATACAATGCTTTTATTGAAAACATTTGAAAAACAACATTCAACATGAGCATCAAATCTCAAACTCTTTAGGAGAGGAAAATATCCTTGAAAAAATTCACATGTTATTGCTTTCCCTTGGAATTTGTATCCTTAGAGGCTTCTAAACATTTGGATTTCATCTCAATTTGCTTCTACTAAAGTCAACTTTAGGCAACCTTTGCCTTGATTTCCTTGATTTCCACATAATGCACTTTGTGGGATGAAAGGGAACTAGGACATTGGACATCCAGTTTCAAAAACTAAGCAAGAAGTGTATTTTTGGTAAAAGCAATTCATTAACCAAGATTAACTCAAATTGAACCCTACACATGTGCTTGGTATCTTTTTGTCGTATTATTTTCATGCAAACATCGGTCTTTTGATTTTGAATTACTCTTAGAGAAAGGCATGTTCTTCACTATCTTGGTCTTGTAAACAACTTCCTAGGTTCATTTAGGAGAAAATCAAACATTTCACCCATCCCAAACACTTATCAAAATACATCCCACCAAACAACTTTAGATCTTTGGAAACATCATTCCAGACTTGGGTAAATCATCAAAATAAAAAACACCTTGTTTAGTTAGGTGTATGGGAATGCATCCTTTCTCATACATTTAATTGAATTAGAAATCCTTTGAACAAGCTCATCCTAAGATAACATCCAACATCTTAGGATTTACAAGTTCATTATACAATCAAACCAATCAAAATCAAATCTTAACTATAGAATTGATCCAAAATTCCTAAAAATTCAATCGTTCATATCATTTACACCTTTCATCCTTCATCTCGTCATTAGCCCTAAGAACCTTAGAGGTCACTTTTGCAACAAGGTCAAAACACAAGGAGAACATGGAATACAAACTTGATCCATACATCATGGGTAATCCAAGTCAACTAAGCTATCAAATCCTTACAACGCCGATTGATTATCAACACTCACACTTATACAATCCATACATGGGATCATTACCTTCTACAAATTTCAATAGCACAACAAGTGTGAGTATGCCCAAATCAGAGATTGGAACACATTTCCCGATGGTAGATCTAAATCCAAACCTACAAGTTTCCCAACCGAACAATCAATGCATGAGCCTTCAAACAAACAACATCATCCCACCAAATCCCTACGTGCCAAATGAGAATGTACCAAGTACAAGTCTTTGAAACATGAATCCAGCAAAATTTGGGATAAATATGTTTGAAAATACTACAAATGTTGTTCAAAGTCCAAACACGATAATAGTGACTCCATGCATTAGTCCAAGTCAAGGTAACATTATGCAAAATCAAAGTTACCTAAATCAAGGCAATGTGATTCCCAACATCAACAATGTTCAATAAAAATTACTGCAAATAAAAATTAGAAACTAACCATAACTATTATAGAAACTATAAGAAGACTAAAATGATGTGTACCTTACTCCAAGAAACCTATTTTTAGGGCACAAAGGACTCATTCACCTTTAGTGGTGAATGGGTCCATGTTAGGGTTTCTAAAACCAAGATCTAGGTTATTTTTCTTGATGTCTACACTCTCAAATTCCCAGTTGTCAACTCTCGAAAACCTGTAATAAATTAAATAGCTTCAATTCTTTGTTATTGCACTTTGAAGGCCAACTTTGCAACTTGAAAAATTTTGTAATCTTGCTTCAAAATTCTTCTCTACTTGATCTTCAACCTGTAAATCTACAAATACATATTCAAGAGGAAGGAAAAACTTGTTGATTGTTCATGAATAGGTGTTTTCCTAAGTCAAACCCCTTGTAGCTAATTAAACCAAATGATGAAATAAAGAAATTATTGAAGCATGAAACATGAAATATGTAATTGATGATACCTTGGATGTTATCTTGAAATATAAATATGCAAAGTAACATCAAGTGGCCATGAAGAATGTAGATCTTGATCCTTGAATAGATGTGAAACAATGCTACATTGACAATCTTATCTCAACAACATGCATGAATTCACTATTCCTTTGTCATGATGAAATGATCTTGAATTACTGCAATAAAATCTTGATAATCTACCTTTAAATGTCATTGAAATTCTCTGAAGTGCACTATAATTCTCTCTTAAAATTTCTAGGATTTCTCATAAACTTGCTAGGAGAAACAATGTGAATTAACCCCTTATCTATACTAAATCAAGATATTAACACCAAAATTCAAATAATTCAAGCTGACACCAAAAATGAAATGAATGTTATTAAAATCCCACTAGAATAAAATTCAAAAAGGGGGTCCTTATTAAGGGAGTACCCATTCACCACCTAGGGTGAATGGGTCCTGACACAAGTTTTTAGGACCATGCCTTCGGGGGGTGAAAGAACATCAAAAAACCATGTGAATTTTGCAAAGAAAGGGAGGTCCTAAAGAGGGAGGACCCATTCGTCACCTAGGGAAAATGGGCCCCAGAAAAAATTTCTAAGACCTTGATTTTTCCCAATTAAATGTTATGAAATTTAAATGTTGGGTGTTGAGGTAGATCCTTGAAAGGTGTCATGATGAAATGATCTTGAATTACTGCAATAAAATCTTGATAATCTACCTTTAAATGTCTTTGAAATTCTCTGAAGTGTTTATAATTCTCTCTTAAAATTTCTAGGATTTCTCATAAACTTGCTAGGAGAAACAATGTGAATTAACCCCTTATCTATACTAAATCAAGATATTAACACCAAAATTCAAATAATTCAAGCTGACACCAAAAATGGAAATGAATGTTATTAAAATCCCACTAGAATAAAATTCAAAAAGGGGGTCCTTATTAAGGGAGTACCCATTCACCACCTAGGGTGAATGGGTCCTGACACAAGTTTTTAGGACCATGCCTTCGGGGGGTGAAAGAACATCAAAAAACCATGTGAATTTTGCAAAGAAAGGGAGGTCCTAAAGAGGGAGGACCCATTCGTCACCTAGGGAAAATGGGCCCCAGAAAAAATTTCTAAGACCTTGATTTTTCCCAATTAAATGTTATGAAATTTAAATGTTGGGTGTTGAGGTAGATCCTTGAAAGGTGTCATGATGAAATGATCTTGAATTACTGCAATAAAATCTTGATAATCTACCTTTAAATGTCATTGAAATTCTCAAGTGCACTATAATTCTCTCTTAAAATTTCTAGGATTTCTCATAAACTTGCTAGGAGAAACAATGAATTAACCCCTTATCTATACTAAATCAAGATATTAACACCAAAAATTCAAAATAATCAAGTCGACACCAAAAAATGGAAATGAATGTTATTAAAATCCCACTAGAATAAAATTCAAAAAGGGGGTCCTTATTAAGGGAGTACCCATTCACCACCTAGGGTGAATGGGTCCTGACACAAGTTTTTAGGACCATGCCTTCGGGGGGTGAAAGAACATCAAAAAACCATGTGAATTTTGCAAAGAAAGGGAGGTCCTAAAGAGGGAGGAACCATTCGTCACCTAGGGAAAATGGGCCCCAGAAAAAAATTCTAAGACCTTGATTTTTCCCAATTAAATGTTATGAAATTTAAATGTTGGGTGTTGAGGTAGATCCTTGAAAGGTGTCACAAATAAGGCTTAAATTTGACTTAAAGGGGCTACCACAATTTATTAATGAGAACCTAGATAAGTGTGAAAGTGTTACAACACCATAAATAAGGTACAAATTAAGTAAATTTTATTAAAATGGGCCCAAGATTAATCTGAATGTGTGCAACCCATTACAACATTAGACATAGGCAAATATCATTCAATTCAATGATAATTATTCTGAAATTAATTAAGGAAAAGGGGTACTTTTTCCATTACTAAATTTTTCCTCGAGTTTAGTGAGAGGATGACCCCACGTCAAACTCACACTAAAGTAGACATCCAAGACACTTAAGTATGCAAGAATAAAAAAGATACATAATCATACCCTATCAAAGGCAAAGAAAGTTAATGAAAAATAGAAGAATCAATAATAACCATTCCAACGCAATTTGGAATGGGGCTATTTGTTTGTAACATATGCTCCTCACTTTGTGGTAGTGGAAACTTAGTCTATCCACTAGGTGAGTTGTCCCAATCATGTGTATGCTCACTCTTGGGTAGTTGAACCATAATCTGTCCACTAGGTGAGTTGTCCCAATAAGGTGGCAAATGAGAGAATCATATTAGCCTCTCATACCATACTAAAGCTAACCTCCTGAAAAATTCAATAAGGAAACATAATGTAATGCTTTTGTAAATGCTTTAATTGTCAAGTATGTAATTTTTTCTTAAAGTGGATTTCTCTTTGTTCATGAAATGTCTTCTTCTTAGGGAACATTGTGCCTAATGTCTCCAAGAGAGGAAAGGTCAAGGATATCAAATCACCACTAATGGGGTGCCTTGCAAACATCATACCACAAAGGGGGATCGTATGCTTAGAAATATGCCAAAAGATATCATCGATGTATTCCCCCACTTTAAAGTAGTTGCTACACCATTACTGTGAGTAATTGCTTTAAAGTAGTCATTGTTTTATCCCAAGACATGTCGGAAAACCCTATTCCAAGTCATATGTTTCCAAAATAAGTTATGCCATGAAATAGGAAGGGTTTCCCCTAGGCACAAATACATAAGGGATGTATGGATTTGGGGTAAGTATGTCTTTCCTCCAATGTTGTTTTGGGGTTAGTATGTCTTTGCTACAAAGTTGTTTAAGAGTATGGAATTGTCATCATTCCCCAAATACTCATAGAACTGGAAGAATGACACAAAGAGAGTGAAGACAAAGAAAAATATTTTCGGTTGAACATGGAAGAGACCTGAATGTCTCGACACCTTGCTTCATCCCTAAAAGGAAAACACAAGATAAATGGAAAAGATAATAGAAAAGGCTTTTGGGTCAACATGGAAGAGACCTAAATGTCTTATTTCCTTGTGTCATCCCAAAAAGGAAAACAAAAGATAAATGAAATGATTACAACATATAGAAGAATGAAATATACATATAGAGGAATACACAAAAGAGAGAGATACATCAAATGAAAATTAATAATCGATCAATACATTACACACAAGTTGCCACGCCTATAGTTGGCCAAGCAGGGGTGAGTTACAACGTCTCCACCGTTGATTTGGGGACAGCGACTAGAGAGCAGAAGGTTGAACATCTGCAAGAGTCGGTGGCCATAGTGGTACATCTGATCAAGTAAGACAAGGTCACCAAGGACGAACTCAAAGCACAGGTTGCTGCCCTAACTGACTACATTCAGCAATGGTCCTCGGTGGATGACCTGCCCACTACCTCCAAGGTTGCGCCTCAACTGCTCTCCAAAGAATAGATCGAAAAGATGGGGAAGAGGAAGAACTTAGAGAAGACAACTGAGGATTGGTTCCGACGAGTCATATACGTCAGAAACATGGGAATCAGCAGGGCTGTGTGGACAGCCAATAAGTTCTTGGATTTGATCTAATCCCTGGAAAGCACGAAACGGCTTTGCACCAATTTCCCTGCAATTTACGACTCCGCCTTCCCAAAGGTTGAAGCCATCCTTCAGATGCCTGAGAACACGTGGGAAGAGAAGCTAGAGCTGAAGAAAGAAGATCATTGGCTAGTGGACATGTGGCGCAGAGATCTCATCAACCGGAAGGATAGGTTGGAGCAAATCCGGAGCAGGGTGGATCCTGACATTGAGTGGATTAGGGAAATCCGGGCGGAATGCACCGAGTATCTTAAGCTGATGGCGGGCTATGATATGCCCATGGTGCAAATAGATGTTGAAAAGGTCAAGTCATACTTTGAGGAAAAGATGAAGGACGGGACAGCTAGAGAAATAACAACAGAGTTCCTGAGTTATGCTGCCCGTGCCTTCGATCGGTCGGAGCTTTTCAGAGACCAAGGCTCGAAGTATGATGAAGACTGGAAAAAGCTGGAGGATAACGCTAAAGAGTTGAGCTACCAAGTGTTAAGATGCGAGATCCTCGAGATCGACAAGCTCCAGGCCGTCATCCTCAAGCACATAGAGCACGCAGCCTCCGAGGAGCAAGAGGAGAGCCCGGCCAAGGAAGAGGACCTCCCTAAAGAGTAGCTACAGCCAAGAAAACAACAATTAGCTACAGGACGAAAAGCTATAGTGTCATCCACTAGAGGACGAAATAGGGAAGAGACAAGAAATGTTTTTAAATTGTAAATCTATTTGGGGGTAGGTGAAACCCTATTTTGTAATGAATCTTGGCCACACAATTGTAATGAATCTTGGCCATTCATTTAGCTTTTGGAAAACTATAAATAGAGCACTCCTCTCATTTGCAAGGAGGAGAGTTAAGTTGTTGTAAAGGCATTCTGCATAAATTTATAAGAAATATCATTGACTTGGTGTATTTCCTTGATTTCTCTCTTGTCATTTGATTCATTCTCCAATTTTACATGTTTAGCTTAGATCTCATGGTTGTTTAGTTAGCTGTTTACTTTATTTTGGATAGATTTTAGGAATGCTATTGGCTGATTGTGAAAATTCCTGCTTTGTTGATGATCCCTTAGTCCATACTTTTTGTTGTTTGCTGAAGGTAGATAGCTGTGCAAAGTTAGCTCTAGACTTGATTTGAAGCTGCCCCAAACATTTATCTTTGATTCACGCATGTATGTGGTGGATGAAGGATGAAATATCTGCAACCCTTAGAAGATAGCACAATTTCCATGATACTGTGAAATCCCTGGTTAAGTGGGATATTGTTTTAAGGAATTATCCATTGCAGGGACTCCATTGTCACTATTCATTGCAAGCTTCAGACTTAGGAACTTTTTCTTCCCTTCACTCTTTTTCCACCTTTTTTTAGAAACTGAACAATACCAAGGTTCATTGCACATTGTAAAGCCAAACCCAACAATTAAAATGGAGTTCAAGGCTGCTGTTTGAACCTACAGCCGATGCATGTCAACTTCCCATCCTAGGGACTCCATTCTAAAATCCAACTTCATGCTTTATGTCCACACTTTGTATTTTCTATAAGACCGCCTTGTGATCCCAGCAAATCACATCAAACTACTGAGGTATCTAAGCACTGTCATGACCTGACATCCGAGAGACCTTGGGATAGTGTTCTGCAATTTGATTGTGGGAGATTGTCTTTCAAGAGAGGTGCAATTCACGCGACCATCAGTGTTGAGAAGTGCATAAAACACCATCAACACAAGTCTTCGAAACATGAATCTAGCAAAATTTGGGATAAATATGTTTCAAAATACTACAAATGTTGTTCAAAGTCCAAACACAATAATAGCGACTCCATGCATTAGTCCAATTCAAGGTAACATTATGCAAAATCAAAGTTACCTAAATCAAGGCAATGTGATTCCCAACATCAACAATGTTCAATGTACCATCGCGAACTAAAAATTACAAACTAACCCTAACTATTATAGAAACTATAAGAAGATTAAAATGATGTGTACCTTTCTACAAGAAACCTATTTTAGGGCACAAAGGACCCATTCACCTTTAGTGGTCAATGGGTCCATGTTAGGTTTCCTAAAACCAAGATCTAGTTATTTTTCTCTTGGGATGTCTACACTCTCAAATTCTGTCAACTCAAAACCCGTAATAAAATTAAATAGCTTCAATTGTTATTGCACTTTGAAGGCCAACTTTGAACTTGAAAAATTTTGTAATCTTGCTTCCAAAATTATTCTCTACTTGATCTTCAACCAGAAATCTACAAATACATATTCAAGAGGAAGGAAAAACTTGTTGATTGTTCATGAATAGGTGTTTTCCTAAGTCAAACCCCTTGTAGCTAATTAAACCAAATGATGAAATAAAGAAATTATTGAAGCATGAAACATGAAATATGTAGTTGATGATACCTTGGAAGTTATCTTGAAATATAAATATGCAAAGTAACATCAAGTGGCCATGAAGAATGTAGATCTTGATCCTTGAATAGATGTGAAACAATGCTACATTGACAATCTTATCTCAACAACATGCATGAATTCACTATGCCTTTGTCATGATGAAATGATCTTGAATTACTGCAATAAAATCTTGATAATCTACCTTCAAATGTCTTTGAATATCTCTGAAGTGCTCTATAATTCTCTCTTAAAATTTCTAGGATTTCCCATAAACTTGCTAGGAGAAACAATGTGAATTAACTCCTTATCTATACTAAATCAAGATATTAACACCAAAATTCAAATAATTCAAGTTGACACCAAAAATGGAAATGAATGTTATTAAAATCCCACTAGAATAAAATTCAAAAAGGGGGTCCTTATTAAGGGAGTACCCATTCACCACCTAGGGTGAATGGGTCCTAACACAAGTTTTTAGGACCATGCCTTCGGCGGGTGAAAGAACATCAAAAAACCATGTGAATTTTGCAAAGAAAGGGAGGTCCTATAGAGGGAGGACCCATTCGTCACCTAGGGAAAATGGGCCCCAGAAAAAATTTCTAAGACCTTGATTTTTCCCAATTAAATGTTATGAAATTTAAATGTTGGGTGTCGAGGTAGATCCTTGAAAGGTGTCACAAATAAGGCTTAAATTTGACTTAAAGGGGCTACCACAATTTATTAATGAGAACCTAGATAAGTGTGAAAGTGTGTTACAACACCATAAATAAGGTACAAATTAAGTAAATTTTATTAAAATGGGCCCAAGATCAATCTGAATGTGTGCAACCCCTTACAGCAACAGACATAGGCAAATATCATTCAATTCAATGATAATTATTCTGAAATTAATTAAGGAAAAGGGGTACTTTTTCCATTACTACATTTTTCGTCGAGTTTAGTGAGAGGATGACCCCACGTCAAACTCACACTAAAGTAGACATCCAAGACACTTAAGTATGCAAGAATAAAAAAGATACATAATCATACCCTATCAAAGGCCAATAAAGTTAATGAAAAATAGAAGAATCAATAATAACCATTCCAACGCAATTTGGAATGGGGCTATTTGTTTGTAACATATGCTCCTCACTTTGTGGTAGTCGAAACATAATGTAATGCTTTTCTAAATGCTTTAATTGTCAAGTATGTAATTTTTTCTTAAAGTGGATTTTTCTTTGTTCATGAAATGTCTTCTTCTTAGGGAACATTGTGCCTAATGTCTCCAAGAGAGGAAAGGTCAAGGATATCAAATCACCACTAATGGGGTGCCTTGCAAACATAATACCACAAAGGGGGATCGTATGCTTAGAAATATGCCAAAAGATATCATCGATGTATTCCCCCACTTTAAAGTAGTTGCTACACCATTACTGTGAGTAATTGCTTTAAAGTAGTCATTGTTTTATCCCAAGACATGTCGGAAAACCCTATTCCAAGTCATATGTTTCCAAAATAAGTTATGCCATGAAATAGGAAGGGTTTCCCCTAGGCACAAATACATAAGGGATGTATGGATTTGGGGTAAGTATGTCTTTCCTCCAATGTTGTTTTGGGGTTAGTGGCTGTCTCTTTGCTACAAAGTTGTTTAAGAGTATGGAATTGTCATCATTCCCCAAATACTCATAGAACTGGAAGAATGACACAAAGAGAGTGAAGACAAAGAAAAATATTTTCGGTTGAACATGAAAGAGACCTGAATGTCTCGACACCTTGCTTCATCCCTAAAAGGAAAACACAAGATAAATGGAAAAGATAATAGAAAAGGCTTTTGGGTCAACATGGAAGAGACCTAAATGTCTTATTTCCTTGTGTCATCCCAAAAAGGAAAACAAAAGATAAATGAAATGATTACAACTTATAGAAGAATGAAATATACATATAGAGGAATACACAAACGAGAGAGAGATACATCAAATGAAAAATTACACAATCGATCACATTACACACAAGATGTCACCTAAATAAACATGAAAAAGTAAACGACTAGTAAGGAACACACGATTCAACATAAAGTAGGTCATCTGTATCACAATCTTGATTAGTATAAATGGAAGGCGGAAAACTAGCCAAAGGGACAAGAGCAAGTTCTAAACTAGGGGAATCATCAGGTTCAACATTCTTTTTGGGGGATATTTGATTTAAGCTCATAGAAGAAGAAAACAATCTATTCAACTCATCATGCACTTGTTCATCAATCTTTGCAATGTCAATGTCATCATCTAGATTTATTAGAATGGGAGATTGAATGACAATGTCCATGGAATGTTGTTGTTTATGTTGCGACGACGGTATAAAATTATCATACATTGCTTTAGGTAAGTTTGTATCTTTATTTTCTATTTCGTTGTTGTCTTCTTGAGTTTGTAATCTACAATCGATAGCACACCATCTATGCTTATTCTATTGCATTTCAATATATTGTCAATTTGTGTTTGTGTAAAATTAGGTTTTTGAATCAAAGTTTCCTTCTCTTCCTTGGGAGGAATAGAAGGAACAATAGGAGTTTGTTCAACTTCTTTCTCTTTGACTTTGTAAACTTATTTTACTCTAGGAGGGACAATGATATTTTTTGTGTTATCTTGTGGTCTCTTGTAGGAAATTGAATGAGGTTTTTCTATAGGTTGTTCTTGTATGTTCAGAAGGGATTTTGGTTCAATCATTTCTTTTTCAAGGATTGGTGGTTTAGTTATCGGATGAGGCATGTTTTCAAGCGATAATTCTACTATTTTATTTACCTTGAACTTTTGATACGATTTAAAAACTAATTCCTCATTAGGTTTAATAGGTTCCATAGGATTGGGCCAACAGAAATATAATGAAAAATTCCCTTGGGTAGACGCAAGGTCAAATCCACTATGATGCACAGTAAAGATATCATTTCCAAATGGAAACTTTAGACATTTATGCACAACCAAAGGGACAAAATTCATGGAGGAAAGACATGCATAGCCTAGCTTAACATGAAATTGATTTGATTGTGAGATGATGGAAAATGATACATTTAGTGTTTTTTGTCCAACCTTTAAAGGGAGATCTATCGA